>JAECUM010094872.1:0-18757 GCA_016617855.1 Megalonaias nervosa | reverse complement strand
GATTCGGGTAAGTTTATATAATGTATGCGTATTCTGAAGAGTCCTCATGCAAAAATACCTAGTATACCAATGCTAGCAGGCTCTCAGAGTATCATCGCTGTTAAATATTTCTCCCAAACGCTGCTGGTAACTTCAAACACCTCAACCGATGATTATTTGAGGTGTTTGAAGAAATTACACGTCATACAATATCCAAACAAAGATAAATTATTAGCCGATAATCTTTTCTCTTTGGTACACACCATCATTTACCTGAAAGGTCTGATTAATACAGAACTTAAAGCAAAACGTACCTTCAATCAAGCGAAAATTGCCATGGCGTCTTAAATTCCCGAATGCATCACTTCCGATGAGGTAGGTTGTAGGTGGTGGTAGAGAAGGAATTTAAGTCGGTTTGGCAACATATTAGGCTCAGTCTGAAAGGGACACTAAAAACAGACGTTGCGATTACTTGATGTCTTGGTTCACTGAAGTAGGCATGAGACTGTGTGTCAGTCAGTCATGAAGAACTTTAAATGTTTTTTTTTTTTTTTTTTTTTTAAAGTTTCATTGTTTTGAAACTCAAGCTCTCAAGCTTAATGAATTGCAGGCCTTGGAGTTCAAAACATACTCTATCTCGAATTCGGCGTAAGACTTCGTATAAACCAGACTCAAAGGAAATTTAATTTTAAAAAATTCCGTTTTTATTGGCTAAACGTGAAACTTTTAATCCACAAGTCATACACGTACATTTTTTTATGATTTCCAGGCTACATAATGCACAAAATCATGAAGATAAAGAATGATTCCCCACTGGTGTCAATGTAGATAAATCAACCATCGTCAGCATATCGGACCTTAGCACGGTATTTGCCTCAGAAAGAGCAAGTCTTGTGACATGAGTCCGAGTTCAAGATTTTGTGTCAACCAGTTACAGAGGATTTTACTTTAGAAAAGTCGCCTTTGGTTGAATTTAAGACAATCTTTATGCAAAAAAAGACTGACAAACATAACGAATTGGTGTCGATACAGATAACCAATCATCTTCAGAACATAACAATTGGTGTCGATACAGATAACCAGTCATCTTCAGAACATAACAATTGGTGTCGATACAGATAACCAATCATCTTCAGAACATAACAATTGGTGTCGATACAGATAACCAATCATCTTCAGAACATAACAATTGGTGTCGATACAGATAACCAGTCATCTTCAGAACATAACAATTGGTGTCGATACAGATAACCAGTCATCTTCAGAACATAACAATTGGTGTCGATACAGATAACCAGTCATCTTCAGAACATAACGAATTGGTGTCGATACAGATAACCAGTCATCTTCAGAACATAACAATTGGTGTCGATACAGATAACCAGTCATCTTCAGAACATAACAATTGGTGTCGATACAGATAACCAGTCATCTTCAGAACATAACGAATTGGTGTCGATACAGATAACCAGTCATCTTCAGAACATAACGAATTGGTGTCGATACAGATAACCAATCATCTTCAGACAAACTAATCCAGGATAAGATTTTAGTTTGAGGACGACTTCTCACTAAGTTAGCAAATTAGGAGAAATTTTTCAGTTTTTATTAAATGGTGTCAAGATGTGTATTTCAAGGTAAGACTATCAATGCTCAAAATCTGAATTATATTGACATCGTTCTCACTGGGTTTAAAATAAAATATAGTCTACCCTGTATTTTTTCTCAATGTAGTTCTCAACGTACCGTATACACTCGTTTAAAGGTCGAGTCCACTGCTAATTGCACAGTCTCAGATCTGCCGTCGCATAATGTGCAATTTGTTAGGAGTAATCAGAAGAACAAAAAACATAGAACCTGATCTGCCGGCACATTTTGTGCCAGCAGATCAGGGTCTGTGTTGTTTGAAGTTCGACTTGACTTTCAAGATATACGGTATTAGGTTTACAAGTCTTAGTGTATTTACTGTTTAGAAATGTTTTTTTTTTCATACATATTAATGTAAAATATGAAGAACATAAAGTTTTTAATCTTGTTTTCATTATTTTTGGTGAAAATGTAAACTGAAATCCTTCTATTCCGAATCCATCACTACGTTATAATTACAAAAGTCAATAGTCTTGCTAGCGTAAAATGCAGTAACGGAATCATCCTTTTAGCATGGACATGAGGTTTTTTTTTGTATTATAGGACCGAAAATACGAATTAAACTCATGAGTATCGGGGAAGTATATTTAGGGCTTATGTCCATACTTTAGTCATTACACAATGTATTTTGTACGTACGATTACAAATGAACACAGCATAAATTATGCATTGCAATTGATTCTAACTTCTAGTAGTACCAATATATATGATGTTAATAACAGCACAAAGATACATTATGGTAATAGCTATTAGCACCAAGATGCATTATGGTAATAGCTATTAGCACCAAGATACATTATGGTAATAGCTGTTAGCATCAAAATACATTATGGTAATAACTAATAGCGCCTAGATACATTATGGTAATAGCTAATAGGTAAAACTAGTTAGTAAATTGCCACTAGAAGAAACTATTTTTTTTTTGTTTTCGTAACCACTCAAAACCATTTTAAATAATCGCAGTAAATGTACAGGAGAGCACATGCACATATATTTTTACACCATAATGGTCATGCATTGAAGCCATAGTTGTCTCTGACGTTACAGGTGTGTAACATCAGATTTACAACATGTGAAAAGGGTAAACAAGACTGTAATCAACATTTACATGGGTCATCTCTACAAAGCACTTTACACTCTCAAGAAGCATTGTAAACTTTAATTATCATGCGGAAAAGTATTTAAGACAGGCCAGAGTAATCTGACAGCGAAATATTGGCCGCAATTGTAACTGAAGATTTTTGGGGATTTTTTTTTCTTCCTTCATTTTTGCAACGTATTTTTAATCAGTACTATATTGCCATTATTGTCCTGACATGTTAAGCCACGTGCTTTCATACAAAAATACACACATACGTATTGTGACAGTTCATACAAGATATCAAGCAATAAAAACGAACATTATTTTTTATGATGTAAAATTAGAGGTAAAAGTATATAAAAAAAAAGAAAAAAAAAAAAAGATTAATTGTGTATTTCTTAATTTGAGGTATTGTAATAAGTTTATAAAAGAAATATATTAATTTCGTAATATTTAATTAAAGGTACTATAACAAGTTTATAAAAACCAAAGATTAATTTTGTATTTCTTTTCTTTCAAATGATTGTTCTTCAAATCTTCAGAAGCTATGATCGTCGTCCACCCATAGAAGCCAGATTTTACTGGCTAAAAGTCACAGACTTAAGCAACCTTGAAGTGAAACATATTATTCGAAGTATGCCATTGAATAAACATATTATTCGAAGTATGCCATTGAATAAACATATTATTCGAAGTATGCCATTGAATAAACATATTAATTTATACTTCTAAATGCTCTGAACAGAAAGCACCTTCTAAGTAGGCTACGATGTATACAGCATGGAAGAAACTGTATGAACACGAGTTTAACACAAATACTTAACTTACGTTAGAAAGGCAAGAAATGTACATCATATTGACCTTATTCGGTTGTAGGGGTGTAGTACGTACAGAGATGCATCCAGTTACCAAGTTTCATGATTTGAACACAAATACCTAACCTACATTAGAAAGGCACACAATGTAAGTCATATTGACCTTATTGGTTGTAGGGGTGTAGTACGTACAGAGATGCATCCAGTTACCAAGTTTCATGATTTGAACACAAATACCTAACCTACATTAGAAAGGCACACAATGTAAGTCATATTGACCTTATTGGTTGTAGGGGTGTAGTACGTACAGAGATGCATCCAGTTACCAAGTTTCATGATTTGAACACAAATACCTAACCTACATTAGAAAGGCACACAATGCAAGTCATATTGACCTTATTGGTTGTAAGAGTGTAGTATGTACGGAGAGGCATCCAGATATCATGTTTCATGATTTGAACATGAGCAGCACCCAATGCATGATCCTGTGTCAGATAACTTCAACAGTCACTGAAGTATGAAATGCGCGAGAGAGACCTCTATTTGCAATATGGATATAACACTTAGAAAGATGCATCCAGTCACGGTAGGCCCTATTACAAGTTTCTAGCAAGGATAGTTTGTATAAATCATGTAAAAAAAACTCACATGATCTTGAAACAAGCGGAAAAAAACAATTAAATTCAGTAAAATGTGAAATCTTGGTCACAGTGACCTTCTTTTGTTTTAAGGGTGTGGTACCGATACAGATACATAAAATTATCTAGTTTGATGATTCCATAATGAACAGTGTTTGCGAAATAAATTCAAAACACAAAATTAATGCGTAAAATATGCGTCACAGCGTCTCAACTTTATCATGAAGGTTAATACTCTTTGAGATGCATTCCCCCAGTCAAGCTGAACGATTCCAGATATAAACCGTGTTATAAAGGGTGCAAAAATAATTAATGTTAGTACTCTCTGAGATGCATTCCAGTCAAGCTGAAAGATTCCGCACATAAACCGTTTTATAAAGTTTGGTACTCGCCGAGATGTATTCTCCATGTCAAACTGAAGGATTCCACATATAAACCGTGTTATAAAAAAGGTGCAAAATAACCCCTAGCTAAACGCAAAGCTTAACCAAGAATGTACCAATAACATACATTCATGCTGATGCTATAATACCCAGTTAAATTGTTGTCGAAGACCTAAGAAGAAACAATGGACGTGATTTAATGCGGCTGTGCATATGCATCTCCTCTTATACGTGCGTCGGCCACGCCGATATTAAGGGTGGTACAATAAAAATGAATGAACTTCTGCACATTTTTAGATGTATCAGGTACTCAGTCCTTAATGTTTAAACCCTCCACAGCTAGGCACATTAGGTTCGCAACTCTTTATGGATGGATGGATGCTTAATTACCACAAGGACGGACTTTTTCCCTCTTTTAGACGCCTCGGATGCGGGAGGTCGTGGGTTCGATCCCCGGCCGAGTCATACCAAAGACTTACAAAAATGGTACTAACAGCTGCCTCGCTTGGCACTCAGCATTAAGAGGTTAGTGTTAGGACTGGTCGGCCTGGTATCAGGATAATGTGACTGGGTGGGACATCATGCCACATGTCTGCGGCATGATGCCCCAGTGCTAGACATCACTATAAACTGTCACACTGCAGACATCGTAGCGATACGACTGAAAAATTGTTAAAGCTACGTTAAAAATCTAAATCACACACGCACACACACACCCTCTTTTAGTCAGTCCTATCTTATTGAAGCTTGATCATGCACATTCAAAAGAAGGACCAAATGGCGCATATGGGGAAGAATATTACAGCCTTGTTTAATTTTCATGAAACTGAATATCTGGCAGATTCGCTTGTGTCATTTTCGCGATTTTGAAATAATTTAATTCCATGCTCCAATGTAACATTTAATGACCAGGTTGTTTTAAATTAACGGCAATTCCACTGACAATAACTCGGGTACAGTATGTTTTCAAATTTAATTGATTCAATATTGCACATGAATACATTAAAGATGATGAATGAAAATGAAGTCAATAATAGTAAACAAGATATATATGGACGTGTCTTATTAAATGCTTATTTACAAATCTTCTTGCCCTTGCACAGTGCACAGTCAAATCCGGCACAACGAACAACCTACATCTTTAAACGTCACATTTTTGACGCTGTTGTACGTTTTACACTAATGATCTTCTTCCGGTATCTGAAATCCAAGTTTTACAGAAGTGACTATGCAAAAAAGGTCCACCATCCTTGGAAGAACTTTGTCCTTAACCTTGAGAACTCTGACAGAACTTTCAGTTTTTTTTCTCTTATTCCGCCGTTATTGAAGAAGCTGACCATCTTACTGCTCTTTCATTCATTTAAAATGACTATAATGGTTTGTGTCCCACAGATGATCAAAACTTACTAAACGGTAGTTTTGGCACCACTGTATTTACACGTGCCTTTAAATAATACTGACATATTTGAACAGATGGTAAATATGTTCATCGAGTGAGTAACAAAGACACATACAAGCGACCATCACAACAGTTTTGACTGTAACTGGTACATAATAGAATACAATACACAAGCGATCTACCCTACAGTACGTACAAGCTTGATACGTAACATGTGACTTAGACTAAAACAAAGTGCATTACATCTTTGTTCGACAGATCCAAGAGCGCTTCCATAGGGACGTACTTTCGTGCCTTTTTATCATCTTCAACAACAACGTAAAAACTGAACATCTGGCATTTATGACTAATCCAGCAATTCTGGAGACTGGACATTCTCCCTATCTATCATAGTTTACTGGATCCATAACTGCATGACAGCGTGAAAAAAAATAAGAAACATGTAGAATTTCCTCTTGATAGATAACCAATTGTGATTCTGCAGTCGATGTACCAGTTCTATCAGATATGTGTACTCTTCGAGCAAACATGCAAAATCAAAGGATGAATCCAAGATGGGAATGGCCGTCCTAACCGTTCATGTAACATGTACATTCTATCAAGCAGATATATACATTGATATAGTCTGTCTTCGACTACATACTTGCAGTTCACAAGGTGCATTTTACTATGGACAAGAGACTTTGATATTCAAGTCACTTTCCACGGGAAAGTCTACTTTCTTGCACTTCAGCCTCCTGCACATCGTCAAGCACCCGTGGTTCTCCATCACAGGTTTATGGATTTTCTATTAGATTTCTAAAGACGAATCCGTTCCTGAATTCAGTACTACAATTTCGATCAATGAACATCCGTGACTAATACTGGTTGTTAGGTTACCACTAGATGGCGTAAAATGGGCTAGTTTGGAATGATTCTGTGTCACATCTGGTCCCTCAATTCACTCTTGTTATACAAGGGAAATGAAAACCTAATAAAATCTCTCGACACTAAGTCTGTTTGGACATCATACACAACCATATTTGTCACCGGTTACTAGTCTTAGTAGGTCCGTATCACAGTTTCACATTTTACCGCGATCTCACAGCATTGACAGCGACGTGAAATTCTATAAGAAAATAAAATTTTGTTAGAACCCATCAATCAGTAAATACTAAATTAAGAGTATTCGTCAGTCCTTTTAACCATATTGAAAACTGGATCAACCACTAATGTATCCAAAATAAATGAGAGAGAGAGATTTACAATAAATATTTTATTTGTACATAAAGTGTACAAAAACTGTTTAACATAATTTTGTTTCCTTTAAGTCTAAATCAAATTTACAATACGCGTCTTAATTACAAGTATGCACCGTGAACATTTCGGTGCGACGCTGATTATCTTTCGCCGGGCAAATAAATGTCCATTTTCTTAAATATATATATTGCAATAGAGTGCTTGAAAATCCTGCTTAGTACTATTTTCAATTATATGTCTCCCGAAATCTACAACTTTTGTTTCAAATTTTTACCACACTATTCTGCTAAAAATACTTTTCAATCTGAAAAAAAGCGTCTACTCCTTGTTCTAAATCACGCTTAAAACACTAACGTATAGCTTTAAGGGACACTAAAATGAATATATCAGACAAATGGACGCTATTTAGAATTTTTCTTTTTGAACTTACATAGTCTTGTACATCTTGTGATGGTTGGACAATTACATTTGCATTTCTATCTGGGTAACTCGAGGATCCATCCAGTACAATGAAATTCACAACTTCATTACATCCTTCTGCAAACAAATAAGTAAATACATAAATATCCTTGTGCAAATAAATAAGTAAATAAACAAACAAACAAAACAAGCCAGCAATTTACCTGTTTACTATTAAAAATATTATTATTATTATTATTATTATTATTATTATTATTATTATAGTTATAGTTATTATTATTTAGGAAGAATCAGGTTCTTTGTATGATATGGACACGTATTTTCAAAAGGCGGACCTTTCATCACCAATATTAGTCCTTTAGGATTCGACAATAATTGAACATTTAGAAATATTTGATATTAAGCTTACCATTTTCCACAAATTCTTGGGATGTAAAAAGAATAGGTGTATTCCAGATCATGCTACTTGAGTATACAGGGTCGTCTTCCAAAAGCATCTGGAATATACAAAGACAATCAATAGCAGACACTATTATGAAAAATCTATATAAGCGTTGTTATGTACGAGAATAAGCAAGGATGACATAATCATCAGCAGCAGCATCACAAATATATCTTATCGAATGAACAAAAGGCGCTGCCTCTTTTCGTTCTCTCTTCAATGAACCTTAAAGTGACTTCAGATGATACAATGAATCATGTTTGACTTAAGATCATGCACTGAATCATGTTCATTTACCAGTACTTCATTTAATTTACTAGTACTTCATCATTTACAAGTACTTTATATTGCAGCACATGCTGGCAACATTGATTACTATTTAAATATGCATAGTTACTGAATTTTACATCTTAGACTTGCTTCACTATGATGGCAAAATCTCGGGCTACTTCGTTAAAATCGTACATCTTTATGCGAGACGAATTATTATTTTTAAATAGTACAGCAACGAGATTCCCTACTCTGGTATTGTGCACATTTTTAAAAATTCATCCCAATTCGAAACAAAACTAAAAATTGTGGCACCCATTAAATGAGTTAATGAAAACTTCGTTTTATTTTAAAAGTCTCTCTATTTTGTTTACAGAAACATTTTTCTCAGTGGCCGTCTAGGAAACAAATATGCACAACCACTTCGATCGAAGAACTGAAGCACCTTTCTGAATTTTTGTCCTGTTTATTTTGTTTGTTAAATTTAAGACAGGTGTACAAATTACTTACTTGCACGACTTCATCGTCGGTGGGAACACTGCTTGTTGTGGAACTGGATTCTGAAATACAAAATATTCAAGATTAATATTAGAACACTGAAATATCAAATGCTCAACACTAGAATATGAAATATAATATTAGTGGTCAAATTTGTTACGAAGATGACACGTACTGCTTATATTGCGAATATAGATTATAATATTTTAATAAAAAACAATATTGATTATATTATTCTGAAAAACAACTTTCTTATTATATATTTTTTGGCTACTGCTCTTGTTCATCTAAAATTAAATCTTCTCAAGAGGAACATTTTGTCGTAATTAACAAGACGAGTTCAGTAACGCATTATTTCAATTACAACACAGCAGCGTATATGCCGTAATTGTATTTAATTTGAATTGAAACGAAAGTTGAAATGAAACAGTTTCCTCTTCGAAGAGTTTACAAAGAAATCCTAATTTTATCTCTCCCATCCAGTGGCCCATTGAGTACAAATGTATCCATCGTGATATCCGCATATATATTCTGACCGAGAGAAAAGCAAACCCACAGTACCACAAAAAGCCTGTACACGTACATACCATCGTCAGATGATGACATTGAACAGGAGTTGGGGACACTTTCATTGGGCCACACAAAGTCACGCCGACTCTCTGATGCTTCCTCTGGAAATAAATAAATAAATAAATAAATAAATAAATACAAGGAAGAAGAAGATAAAAAATTTTGAAATGAGTGAAAACTGAAAATCAAGAAACTGAACAGGCAAAGTAATGCCATGATAGATAATAATATAGACAGATAGCTGGGTGAAAGGATGACAAGAAGAATGCAAGGATAGATAGACACATTTATTATTTATCATACCAATTTTGTTCAAAATTTAATTAAGGATACAAAAATTATAGGCATATATTTCGAAATCGACATACCAAATTTGCATATTTTGGAGAAGACAGGTAGCGGTGACGTGGCTTCAGACGCGCTGCTTTCACAGTCTGAACTGGTGACGTCATCTCGAGTTGGGCTGCAGCAATTCTAAGGAGAAATAAACATTCATATCTTCATTTGTATGCCAATGTTTGAATTTTTCATATTTTGTTTCAATTTACTCTTCATTTGCTTTATATGTTCGTCTGTTGTTAGCAATTTATGTATGTTCATCTTAACTGATCCTAATTTAAATATAGTATTGCAGTGTTGTCTTATTAGACGGAAATTATATCTATTTAGAGACGTTGAGAATGTACTTGCATCTCTTTAATGGAGGCATGTGCAGCCTACGGCTTGCGACCTGGTTTTAAAAATAAATTTACCTCATACGGTGTGACATTTAAAAATCGCTCTACGGCTCACGTCATAAAGGAAGTTGCACAGTCCTGCTTTAAAGCATATCGAAGTTACAAGTTGGAACCGTTGACTGATTTGTTTTCATTAAAATATTCATCATACAGAAGACTGCAAAGCTACATGGACAATCGTTATGTAGGATTCTGCTATACTATGTTAA
The DNA here is from genome assembly GCA_016617855.1 of Megalonaias nervosa. Taxonomy (NCBI): domain Eukaryota; kingdom Metazoa; phylum Mollusca; class Bivalvia; order Unionida; family Unionidae; genus Megalonaias; species Megalonaias nervosa. Next base: position 8,430 of record JAECUM010094872.1, on the reverse strand, counting down.
AAGCGATCAGAAGACCCGATGCGGTGGTGTAACAAACTTACTAGTATGATAGTACAAGTTGTATTATTTTTTGACGATTTTTTTTTCTTCAATCTGGATCGTATTAGAATGATTGTAAATATTTTATACGAAACTCAGCGTACCTCTGACCCTTCGCTGTCAAGGTCTGTATCCATGCGGGGATTTGTGGCAGGGGACTCTGCGCAACTGGCATCGTCTGAGTCATCTGAATACTCCACTGTAAGGTGTATATAATATTAATTTATCTTGATCAAATAAGTACGTGCAAAAATATCAAAAATACACACACACACACACACATACACACACACACACACACACACACATATATCTTACAATGAAAACAAAAAAGACGTGATCATTATTAAGGACAAAAGTCATACATATTATCTTTGAAAGCATCAAACAACTTTTTCCACGGTGCATTTGGTGAAGTGCCACCATTATCACTCTGACATAACTGATGCGATCATTTACGTTTATCATAGTCAAGTGTAATTATACGGAAATCAGGGCGTTACTTTGTGAGATAGTACCATATCTCAGTCATGATCATCATTTAAAACCTAAAAACGCCAAAATATGATCCGTACCTTTGCTCTTCTTTTTAGCCTTGACACGGCGATCGTCAAGAAACCGATAAACTTTGAATGCATTCTGTCCTTTTCTCATGCCCTTCGACTTTTCCTCTACTACATCCGGCAGGCTGTTTAGGGCGCACCGGAAATTGGCTTTCCATCTTTTGGCGTCTGGCTTGTCTCCATCATAAAATTTCCCTTAATAAAATATAAATAATCGCTAGTGAGCAGAGTGCACCGGAACACTTGCACAATACAAACTATTCTGAAGTGGGCAATAGTCCTATATCTTGACAGAATGGGTATCATTACTAAAATAAATGACATGTACATACTCAGTATGTCAAGATAGATAATCTGATCGGTGAAGGGTCAGGGGTTTGTTTGTTTGTATGTTTGTTGGCGCCGTTTAATAAAACATTTGTATACAACAGCTGCGACACTGAAGGTTTCACGGTATAGGTAGGTATACAGCTTAGGCTGTGCAGCATCAGTGTATAACTTGGTGAAATAAAAATCGGCCGTATTACGCTTTAGTTTATTGAAGATTTTTCAGTAATAAATGAGTCTGAACATCAGCACGTGCAGAAGACAGGTTAGTTACTCCATCTAACACAGATTCCCCAATAAAAATCTAGATTTTATGAGGAGAGCATTAAACCTACCAGTATGCCTTGCCCACTTCTCGAAGAGGCAGGCGTCTTTAGCCATATCCCAGCCTTGACGGGCCGCATGTCGCCACGTGATTCGAAACATCTTCTCCCGCTTGTTCAGCCAGGAAAGTTGAGACATGGTATCCTTGTCCAGGAGCTCGATAAGCCAAGGACGCATGCGCTGTCTTTCAAGGGGCCGGATTGGCTTTCTGACCAGCTTCTCCAGCTTCTCTTTCACTGCGAGTCTCTTTGACTTGGTCATTCTTGTGCCTGAAGATAAGTAATATTGTAATATCAACAATGAGTGCTATCATTATGAAGCAAGGCGTGTAACTAGATGGTAAGAGACACCATAACAGTTTTCACCAAAAAGAAAAAAGGGTCATATTTCCGTTTAATCAAGTGCAAGGTTTACTACCATGTATTTATTTTGTATTTAGCAAACTTTAATTTGTTTATTTCCTTCCTGTATTTTAAAAAAATGAAATTTAAGTTTGCAACAAAGTTAAACCAGGTACCGTACATTGCCCGACATCGAGGTCACGATATTAGACTATCTCGTCCGGAACTTGCAGCGGTGTATTTTGATAGGAGATATTCGACTGATTAGTTGTCCAAATAATCCGTTCTTTAGTGTGACTTTCATTACGATAATCGTGATATGCTGTTAGACTTTGCACGTCAATAAACCCATTTCAACTTGCCGTTGTTACTGATAACCTTTTTGGCGCCATCTATCACTAACCCAAACGTTCTTGTTTTAATTTTTCATTTCACAGGGGTTTGACGGTACAGATTGTATTTCAAAAAAGGTGGCGTATTGATTCCTTTGAACGAGCTGGCAAAGTGCCCGCGAGTCTAATACACGATATGTACATGCACATGCAGACGAGTTTCTTTGACAAAGCGACTGTCTTTAATATCATTTAGGTCAATATCGTTTACAAGTGATCCAAGTTTATCCTAGTACAAGTTTACACATAGAAACTTATCACGAAGGTCATAATATAAAGTCCAGATTGCTATTAAATCATATATATGCAACTACATGCACTGGTAATAAGGGGAGAAAATAGTTGATATAACTGATCTGTTCAAAACAATGCGCATGTCTACTGATAACGGAATATGAAACTTCTACAGAACGGCCCCGGCGCGACAAGGAAGTGTAAAAAGTTCATTATTCATGTTGTTGGAAGATATCCCGGGCAGAACTAAAGAACGGCCATATTGAATTTACGTTATCCCGGGTAGGAAAGTTTTGAAATTAAAGCATGCCATAAGAATTAAAACTGAGCTATGAATATGACATCATTCAAAACCACGTTTTGTGCCTAAATGCTCATTTCTGAACGTCATTTATGAATTACATTATCAAAGACTTAGCCACAGTGTTTGTAATCAAAAGTTTTCCCCACTAACATAGCTAAAATTACACATCAGACTATTCCATTACATAGAACGATGTCCAGAGCTTTAATAAAATCGTTTGCAAAGACACACGATCTGTTGTGTAGATAATGCTGATTTCAGGCCCTGTGACAACCATCTGATAACGTCCGACTGCAATGCATGAAAGGCCAGCAAGTAAAAACTAGGAGGAGGATGGGGTGTATTCATGCTGATTACAGTTAACAGATCTCGCATATTACTGACGTTCCTTTTGACGGTGCATCTAAAATCGCTTAACTGTGCGAGGCTGACCGTGTGTTTACCTGTGAAACGTGTGAACGTGTGCGTGCATGTGCAAGTACGTGTTGCTGCTGCTGCCGTCATAAATATTCAACGAAAATGCATATCAAAACTAACAGCACGTTATGGCGCAAGTTTAATTCTTGTATGCACACTTGTGTTTTAGATATAGTATGCACTTTCGAGATATTACACAAGCAGGCCCAGCCCTAGTGCAAGGCGAACGAGGCAACCGCCTTGGGCCCCGAGCTTCGCAATGCATTTTGTTTGCTTGGGGCCCGCGCTTACCGCTTGCTGCCTTGGGCCCGGCACATCCTAGGGCCGGGCCTGTACACAAGCTGCTGTAAACACTGTATCACACTGAAACAAACATTTGACGTGCCTTTAAAAAACATATAAACGTAGTGTGGTCCACCAAGTTTACCAATAAATGAAATGTCTGAAAAAATAAATGTAAGAGAAAGTATGAAATGCTGAGTTAAATTACTTACGTGTACTCGTTGTAAACAAACGGTATTGACGTTGGAGGGAGATAAAGTTCCAGTCAAGTTTTCGATGAGGATAATATCCAAATTTTTCACGATCTAAACATTAAACAAATTGTCTTTGGCTTTTATATACGTCCGTTATCATGTGACTACAACTATTGTTTTATTCTGGGAATCCCGTCGAAAAGCATGAAGACGAATGGGGACCTAAAAATAACTCCTTTTCCCAGTAAGCTATATTTATCGCTAAACTTAGAAGAGGCGGAGTTCATTGCAAGAGAGGCTCGCACAGGGATTCCAAGTAAAATCAATTTGGGTGACATTATGCGTCTCTGCGAAGAATGTTAGTGATGTTTGAAACGGCAAAAGTGTTAAGAAAATACTTAGAAAACATACCAGAACGAAGTATATACATACATGAATCAATACTATCTACGTGTCACATGCGTCCGTAAATAAGGCGCTAATTACTTTTACTGACGTGTGATTTGGATTTTTAACTTAGCTTTAACAATTATTTCAGTCATATCGCTACGATGTCTGCAGTGTGGCAGTTTATAGTGATGTCTAGCACTGGGGCGACGTGCCGCAGACATGTAGCATCATGCCCCACCCAATCACATTATTTTGACACCAGACCCACCAGTCCTAACACTAAACTCTTAATGCTGAGCGCCAGGCGAGACAGCTGCTAGTACTATTTTTATAAGTCTTTGGTATGACTCGGCCGGGGATCGAACCCACGATCTCCCGCATCCAAGGCGGACGCTCTAACCACTAGGCCACCGAAGCGGTTACCTCACTGAGATAAGGGATCATATAGATGATGAGGTCACAAGCGTTTTATTCGCAGTTTTTGTTGGTTAATTTTATCCCCGCGCATTTTAATTTTGTTGTTACAAAAACACATGCGATACCACAGAAATTTTGTTAAGCAAAATAGTTTATAGTTTTTAAGGCTTCATTGCATTTTTGGACATTCGTCGGTGTAATGCATATAATTTTAAAATAGATTAATTAATGCAATTATTTGTTTAAATTATTCATTACTTAATTAAATTATATTTATTTATTTAATTATGCGCCTATTTATGTCATATTTTCACATAAAATGGGCAAAAGATCGCTTAAACAAAAATAATGGTAAGAGATTATGCTCTATTTTAACTGGCTTGATTATTTAATGAAAGACATATTATAAAATAGTTCTTTTGTGGAAAATTTGATAAACTATTTAAATAATTAATAATTTAGAACACACACACACACACACACACACACACACACATATATATATATATATATATATATATATATATATATATATATATATATATATATATATATATATATATATATATTGGGTTTGTCTATGTTTTTATATTTGCCTTTGAAAAGACTCATTAAGGGTCTAAAGCGCTCAGGCTAGTTAGATACTAGTTTTGCACTGTTCGATGTCAGTTTATTGCATTTATCTTAATGAATGCCTGACACACGTGATCCTTGTTGGATCCAGTGCACTTGAAAGAACTGTTATTCGCCTGTGATTTGATTTGCATTCTGTGCATGTGTTATATATATATATATATATATATATATATATATATATATATATATATATATATATATATATTTCTTATCAATGTTCATGATACAGTGATTGAATTTATAGAGATCTTAAATAACGGCATCGCTTGTTTCCGATGACTGATATATAAAAAATATGGCAAAGAAGCTTTAATCACTATTGCATTTGAATGCATCATACAGATTTGTCAAAGAAGCTGAAAAGATTTTGTATACGTTAACTGACGCATAACTGGAATATATTGAGACACTAATTAACTTATTAATGATATTAGAAAGGAGCGTTTCAGCCTTAATCTTATGTATAAGCAGAAACCAGTAAAAACATTATCTGATATTGTACAAGAAAAACTAAAGATCCTGAGGTTGACTACATCTGAAACGAGTGAATACTCTGATGGCACGAGTGAATATTCTAACAGTAATGAAGATCCCAAAGAGCAAATCAATTTATTTGATATCTATTGATAAATGTTTTAGGCATTTATATAACAATGGCATATACATTCATCATCTGTATATGGTTTACAAAATGATATATGGCGATTCAAAAGGAGAGCAGCGCGAGCAAATGAGGAAATTCGCAACAATTACAGTTAGATGCAAGAAACCAAAAACTATTGAGGAAATTTACAATACGCGTGTCATTACTGGATACACAGGTAAAATGTCTGGCCATTACAGTCGATTTGGTGTGATACTCAGTGGTGGGTCGTTTGAGACCTTTGTGCCAACTCTTGTCTGAAAGTTATTGTATCTATTGTGGCATGGGGATTTCACGATGAGGACGTTGATATAGGCACAATCAAAACTCACTTGAAAGGAGTCGATTCACACTGTCTCTTTAATGTATGTGGGCTACATGGGGTTTTGTATTAAATACCATTGAATGCTTATAACGAGAAAGAGGCAAATAACCCTACTCCAAATTAAATAAATCGTTACATATATGAAAAGGTTCAATCGTATTGGGACGCAATAACGATAAAGGTGCATTTATGGAAAAGTATTAACTATGCGTCAGAAAATGTCATTATGAATGTTGTAATCACTTTTGCTGCTTTATCCTGTTGGTAAAGGTACTCAGGAATGTGGAATCAGAGTAAAAACAGGTAATCAGCTTTGCCAAACATGTGGATCTGTTCGTAATATTATTTCTCGCGTCTTCAGAGATTTACTGAACCTGTGACCTGTGCACAAACACCCGAACCAGACATAGAAATAAATGAAATTTAAGCTACGATTAAAGCCATTGCAGTTGCTGATCTTGGTAGAATACAGCAACATATATAAAGTTATTGACGGACTTTTCAATTAGATAACGCGTTCCACTTGTATCAGCATTCCGACTGTGCATCAGTTAAAACAGATCTCGCAACAGTGTGGAATGCAAATACCAAGCAGTATGCGAAAATACAACATACTTGAACTATTGAGACCCATAGTTACAATGGATCAACTTGTTGTTCCATGTTATCCATCATTGGATGCTAATGCAACAATGATTGCCAAGACAACAACGGTTGCTAATATAACAGCAAAACAATGACTGAAACAATTTGCAAGTGAGCGTAATAGAAGAACACCAAGAGGTGTAAGGGTAGCTGATATACTTGCATTATTAGGTGTATTTGAAAATGAACAAAACCGTCGTCGTACTGCATCTGCCATTGCTAACGAGACCGCTGAGTATGTTCGTTAACGAGAACGTTGTCGTATCACACGTGCCGCCACTGAAAACGCACAGCAGTTACAAGTATCCAAATGTAAGTTTCAAAACCACAGTGGCGTATTAGAAAATTACGTCAAAATCATCCCACACACATACAAACCAGAAAAAGATGCTCGACGACTGCTATCAAATATGATTCATGGAATTATATCTGCATTACAGTGCTCTGGCACCTCCGTAGTTATGGTGGATATTGACTTTAATGCGCATTAAACTTTTGAATCATAAATACTCTAAGGTTATCAACGATGAAATCAACAAAGGAATTGACAACATTCTCAAGACGTTGTGAAAAACACCAAGATAGGATCACGATGGACACTTGAGATACGCTCTTAAGCTGAGATACATTTGTCTCCATAAAAACCGTTTCGTGGACAGTCAGTGATAAATCAAAAGGATTCTGACAACGAATGTTTGGAATGGGTATTTTTGCCGGCTATTGATAATGAATACCGGCCTCGAAAATACTGGCAGCACCTGGGTGAAGTTATATTGGGTAATATTGAATTTCCTGTGCAATTTAATTCGGCCACAGTGAGCTCATTTGAAAAACTTAACCCAAATATCGCTGTTAACGTCTTCACTTTTAGCCGCTTGCACTAGCTCCTCATGGACAGCGCGAATGAATACAGATTGATTTGCTATTGAGTAGTGGTATGATTGGTTCAGAATAGTTCTTTCATTATGTATGGAAAAGATCTTGCCCGTTGCTTAATCGAAACAGTAAGCAAGAGAGTAAGAAATATCTATGCAGATTTAGCACCCAATTGCTGCTCACAGACCATGAATTTTAATGTGGAGGAATCAATTAAAAACCGTAGCAGATAATATTGCCAGACCACGGAAATACATTTTCAAATTTACTACCCTGCAAAGAAAGATGAAAATCCTTTATATGATATAGGAGGACTTAGAATCCTTCAACCTTTCAGTGGAAGACGCGTCCAACGACCATAAAACAAATACAGCACTAGTTACTGACCAGCCCCCATTCGGGGTTTATTACAAAACAGTTCGGTGTGACGTGTAAACAAAGCCACCAATGTTGTATCATAGCAGGGCCTTGGTTGAGATTTTTCTTACATCGCTTGAAGTTACGGCGAAATGGAACCGGCAACAGCTCCATTAACCAGCAGACATTATTATGACCAGTGATACTATTCGTAAGTTTTCCGCAGCCCCGCATTTCTGGATCTGCGATGGTCCCTTTGAGACAGTTGGCTCTGAAACCTCCGGTGGATCTGGAAGCCCAAAGTTCATAATCACTGTTACATCATTGACGCGTCCAGAGGAGCCGCACACGGTGCATGTAATTTTCAATTACGAATTTACCATACAAAACAAAGCTTTCTGTTGTGTTTCATGACCTGCTTGGTGAGGATGGTTACCTAATAATGCAAGCAGTAACATCGGCGTAAAAGACACCAGTAAGTGTTATTCCAAACAACACGGAAAATTGCATGACGTTTAGGTTCCGACAGTTACGGTTCATCGATTCAAAACAGTTTCTGCTTTTGTCTTTGGAAAAGTTAGCTAGTAACCTATCAGCAGAACATTTCAAAATTATCCGTCGATATTGTGCCACTAAAAATAACCTGTCAGTTAGAAAAGGTATGTACCCATAAGAGTACATAAACGACCGGGACAACTTTGCTGAAACTCAGCTGTCACAGATT
>JAECUM010094870.1:0-25742 GCA_016617855.1 Megalonaias nervosa | reverse complement strand
TACATTCTTTCAGGAAGAAATGCTGATACACAAATGGGTAAGTATTAATATGCCTCCTGTCAGTCAATAACACGTTCTGTATTGTATAAGGTTCTTCTCTGATTATTAAGACGCGTACATGCATACAAATGTAGGTATGCATCCAACATAAGTCATCATTCATAAGGGTATCATTTCATTGACATACGTCTTTTCCTGTTTAGGATGCAATGATAATAACGTTTTTCAGATAACATCAGGTTATCATAATGCTTTACATTCCGACATAATGAGATCTCTTCTATTTGGGTCCAATTATACATTACAAATTTCATACTAAGGCGCATATCTTCTTCAGAGAAAGGAAGAGGTAAACTAATACCCAGAATATAAACGAAATAGTGGAAGGTGTAGATTATTGTTTGAGTTTACCCTCCATTATACAAACAGCTATTAGTGTGCAACTATTATTTTCAGGAATGTGAGCATTATTCCTTGCGAGTCTGAAAATTGTTTTGCATATGTACTCACACTCGCGAACACACACACACACACACACACACACACGCACGCACGCACGCACGAACGCACACACACACACACATCAGAAATTAATAACGCTAATCAAAACACAATAACAATATCGATAACAATACCGGTAATACTACATTTAACACATATTTGTGGTGGGGCATAATGAACATTTCTGATTTCTGCTTTCATAACAAAAATTTTCAGGACGCTTTGAAAATAATGAAATACAACGGGTTATTTTAAATACAAAATGTCTTGATAAACAAACATGATACTAGAATCACAAACCTTATAAAATATTATGTAAGAATTTTTAGTAATACTGAAATCAAGAATTTCCAAAATGTTTGCATCATACTTCTTGATCACTAGCAGTATGTTTTGTTTACCTGACGCCACCATGAGATGGTTTACAGTCGTATGTTCTATTATCTGTTCTCCCGTCTGCCCCTTTGTTGAACTAACACGATTTGTAATTGTATGGCATTTAGGCAGTAATGTACACGTGGGAAAGTGTTAGCACTATATCTATCTATCTATCTATCTATCTATCTATATATATATATATATATATATATATATATATATATATATATATATATATATAAAGAGAAAGAGAGAGATGGTAAATGGCTGTTCTATCAATCGTATATTTAAGTTTTCTCTAACAGGACGGATGCATGCATCACTGGGATGTTTTGATGAATTGTATCCAATTGAATATCATTTATAGATCGTCTGGTGCATTTCCTAGCCACGGATGGAGTCAAAAGGTAATAGTCACTATGACTGTACTTGTGACAATGATTTTTCTCATTGTCTGCACTAAAACTGTGAATCAGGTTTACATTTTTAATGAAACCTTGCCCAATTGTATATAAGGACTCTGTCACATATCATGACCATGCCATGTGTATATCTTTAAGGTCGTGGCAAATGAAACTTTAAATAAGTAATTTATGTGTCCGCATTTGTGAAACGTTGAATCATTGATTACATTTTAATGACACGTGTGCGTGTTATATACATTGACTTGACACCGTTTCGTGCATTTACAAAAATGCCTCCATCCTCAGTTTCAATATCAAAATTACATATGATGCAAATCGGGGTCCTGGTTGTTTGCCCAGTTCATATATACGTTAGAGGTAATCTGATGAAATCTTACCCAGATCCACACCTTCATATACAAGTCTCTAGCTCAGAGGGTAGGGTTGTTACTATGGAAATAGTAACGAGAAAGGTGTGCAAAGTGCTGGGTGTTTTTCTTTATTATTAAATGTCCATCTCGAACCTACATTGATCATAATCTCCTTAGACTTGCCAATATCTGGATCTGTCACCAAACAACCCAATGCATATATAACTACAGCAATCGCAGTTTTTGTGTATTTGACCTTTGCCCCTATCCCACAGACCCCATGGAAGGCGTAAAATGAGCATATCCATCTCACAGAATGCTACTGCATGGACAAAATATCTACCAGGTTTGGCGATATTCCACAAAGTGTTTTAAGAGGCGATAGTGTTATGTACGTATGATGGACAGTTAGAGTGATCGATATACATTATCATATTGTTAAATCATGGAGATCAAGTTTTGTAAAGCAGATATGTCAGCATTCGTTGTCTTAGATTAAGAAAATCGCAACATAACCTACTTTTCGAAGAAATATTTCAAAGTATATATTAACTTAAAAATATAACGTAATAAAGCTTAATATATTTTAGTATTATTGTCCGATAGTCTCCAGAGATGCACACCAGGTCAGGTCACATTGACCTAAGATTTATAACAAAAAAAACATTTGCATCAGTCTATTTAAATTTTTATTCTGAACATGTAACGTTATGATGTAATTAAACCTATTTGAAACCAGATTCCTGATTCATTGTTTTCGAAAACAGTTTTAAACTGATGAGTTAAATAAAGATAAGAAACTGCAACTCAGATATATTGAACCTCCTCTGGGGTGCGCGAGGGAGAGCAAGTTTGCAAATGCACTCTGTATAATATGAATGTAACTAAATAAAATCGGAATGTGGTCTATAGGGTCCACATGCCTGGCATAGCCTAACAAAATGTTTTCATTTCTGGATCATACATATGTTGACACTCATCAATATGTCAATGCATTTATTTTTTTGCAGACTTTACACATATTTATGACATGAATATTTGTTTCATAATGATTTATAAAGTGTACTTTGTCTTTATTTATGCACACATAGACCATATACAATTTCTTACAAGTTCGATCCAACTGCAAACTGCATACACACAGATCTGCCATTGTTTTTTTTTTAAAAAGCAGTCAGTGGAACAAGCAGCATATATCTTTCTCTGCCGACGCTTTATAAAGTGGCATGTCAGTGTTTGAAGTTGTAACTGAGTCATGAGTGAGTATATACTGTAATTGTACAATTTCCGAGATTACTTTAATGATGTACACATAGTAGAATAGAGGGTATTAAATCATCGATTTACCTCATTATCATTATTATTCTCAAAGCAACAACAATGATACAATTTTCATTTATTCAACATAGCGCTACTGACATTCTTTGCTATTTGTACTATGTTTTGTGCAAGTTAATTATGTTACTGATGTTAATAATCACTTTATGATACACGTTATGTCTTGCATCGCTACCAAACTACAGTTTGCATATTTCCATTCGACCTGAACTGGTAGAATTAGGCAATGTATATAGCAAGCATTAATGCATGATACTATAAAGATCATTCAGTATGCACTTATTTTCATTAAACTTCTAAACTGTAATGATGCAAAAGCACTTATGCTGATAAAATAAATTCAGACTGATGGTGAAAAGTACTGAATTGATTGTTTTGAATGGATTTACTAATCTAATATATTGCACATAACTGTTATTTTAGTCTCAGAGGAGGGAAGCAAGAGTTAAGGGCCTTGAGGAAAAAACATCCAATACAAGAAAACAATGCGAAGAAACCAAAGCTGATGTATGTCGGTATTTGAAACTCTCCTGTTTCTCTCCAGTCTCATTTCTCTGAAATTCTGGAACCTTTGTTGTATTGTAAGATTATTTTCTGTCTATGGCCATATTCATATACGTTAGCTTACTATGAAAATAAATGTTCAAATAAAGATATGATAAAAACTTAGCTTCTCTAGTAACTGTTTTTCGAGATGCACCGTGATAAATTTAAGGAATTTTCTGAATCCTGTATTCCAGGGAAATAAAGACAAAACTATAGTGAGCAGGATGTCATTGATGCTTTCCTTCAATCATGTGTATCATTTATTCGTTAACTTTACTCTAAAATATGTAAAGTCGTGGGTTCTGACCATTCAGATATTACTAGGTACTGTCTGCATTGACTGCCATACAAAGTTTGAATTAGCTTTGAAATCCACAAAATAGCTAAGATCAGTTGGTTGACAATAATAAATAAGTGTCTTAAAACTTAATTTTCTTTGACATACGGAAAGGTTTTATCGGGGAGTATATACATTAATTAAATTATTAGCTCTCTCGATTAGTTAACCAATACACATCAAAACTCCTAGATTCCATTCACGTTTTCAACCTCAAACAGCCAGGTAGCCGACACACCCATAAACAAGGTCGCATTTTACACTGGATTCTGTATAGTCCTGATGATAGTATTCTACAGTCCTCCCTGCTGTCCCACTAACTTGCATCAGATCACCTCTGCATTACATGCCATCTTCACGTATCAGTCCCTAACACTCCACCTTTATTTTCTACTAGGAGAAACCTCCGTATGATAAACAAAACCCAACTAATGCATGACATCCAAGCAAACCTAACAACCTGCTTACCTCCTACAGCAGAACAACTCGATAACTGCCTGCGTTCATTGCTTGACAAACATGCCCCAGCAACCAAGTGCAGAGTATCAATTCAAACGTGTTCTCTGTGGTATAGCAGTGTTAGGGACCAGTTTCGCACTGCTACAAGAGACTGCCGTAAAGCTGAGAGGCTTTGGCTTTACACCAGACTCACTATTCATAAGCAAATCTATGAAGCCGCTAAGAAGAATGTCACATAGTCCATGCAGCGAAATCAGCCCACTACAGCACTAAGATCACGGAAAGTTCCAGCTGCAAAGATCTATTCGAGATCACTAACAAGCTAATGTCAAGGAACAAATGTACACCACTTCCAACTACCTTTCCTTTAGTCGACCATCCGGACCTGTTTGGAAATTTCTTCCGTGACAAAGTACAAACCACCAGAGATAAACTTGACAACACAATTTCAGTTCACTCGTCGTCACCATACAGTTGCGACACAGAATCTCAGTGGCAACCGTTAGCAGCATTTGAACCAGTCTCTATGGATTTAGTACGTACAATCGTGATGAAGAGCGTATAAAAGACATGTGAACTTGATCCGATTCCGACATCACTGCTGCCCGAGTGCTTAGATCCAATATTGCCTTCACTAACTGATGTTATTAATACCTCCCTTTCATGTGGGGAATTCCCATCATTTTTCAAAACTGCCATTGTAAAGCCTTTGCTGAATAAACCAACACTCGACCATAACGATTTAAAGAGCTACCTCCCATTTTCTAATCTACATTCACGTCAAAAATCTTAGAAAAACTTTTTTCTATCCCAACTTGTATCTCATCTGGGTTCAAACAGTCTTTTTAGCAATGTACAGTCTGCATATCTTCCTTGCCACAGTACTGAAACTACTCTTCTGAAAGTAGTCAATGACCTTCTCTCTGCTTTGGATAGCGGAAAGATTACGGTCCTCACTCTCCTTGACTTGTCTGCAGCATTTGACACAATAGACCATGATATATTACTTCACCGTCTCCAGCATGTATTTGGCATTCACGAGACAGCCTTACCATGATTTAAGTCCTACTTGGTCAACAGGACATAACTTGTGTCTGCAAACAGAAAACACTCCAGCCCAGTTGATCTATGTTGTGGTGTTCCACAGGGGTCTGTTCTTGGACCTGTTCTCTTCATTCTATACACTCAGCCACTCTCAAGTGACATAGATCATCATCCAATGTCTCACCAATTGAATGCTGATGACACCCAAATATACAAATCTAGCCACCCAACTGAAGTTGAAGCTACCATCCAAGGCGTAGAGAGGTGCATTTCCGATGCGAAATCATGGATGACATGTAATAAGATGCAGATGAATGATAATAAAACTGAAGCCATTCAGATTACAAGACAAAGACTTTCTCATTCACATCCTTTACCTCAGATAATAAATATCAGCAACACCAACATTAAGTTCACACAGTCAATACGAAACCTAGATGTTACTCTCGACAATACTCTTTCATTGTACCAACATGTCTTGAACATAGACAAGGCTGCATATCTTGAGCTGGGATGCATCAGCTCCATTCGCATGTATCTTTCAGTTGATGCCACTAAAACACTTGTGTGTTCCTTAGTACTTTCAAGACTGGACTATTGTAACTCAATTCTGTCTGGTTCGTCTCAATATCTACTTCAGAAACTTCAAAAAGTTCAAAATACAGCTGCACGAATCATCCTTAGAGTACCACGATCAGAGCATGCCTCACCCCTGCTCTGTACCCTTAACTGGCTATCCATACGATCCAGAATTAAACACAAAATTTGTTCTCTGTGCTACGTTTCACTGACGGGCTCCAGTCCAACATACCTATCTGACCTTACCCATGTGTACACACCAGCAATATACTTACGCTCCTCTTCTGACACCCCTATTCTCATTATTCCCACTATGAAAATGAAATCATATGGACAACGTTCTTTTGCATACCAGGGCCCAGCAACGTGGAACAAATTGCCCGCTGAACTTAGACACAAAGACACAATGATCTCATTCAAGACCGCTCTTAATACTCACCTATTTCAACTGCAAGAACAGACTTAAAGACCTAATAATATTTCCTTACCTTAAATATTTACAGCATATTTTCTGTTTTCTAAGTTGGTGGTGTTTGTTTTTATTTTTGTAATCTTATCATTATTTGTTTTTTTTAAGTGTTGTCAAATGTTGTTAAACACTTATAGCTTCTAAAGACTAGGCGCTATACAAAGTCCTCACATATTATTATTATTATTATTATTATTATTATTATTATTATTATTTGTATCAGTATTATTTTATTCGTATATATATTCAAGTTGTACTGAATTGCTGCATATCTATGTATATCAGCATGATGCGGATTATATAACCAAATATAATTGCATACAATTACTCTCTATGTTGAGGGCTGAAACATAACATTACTCATTTCCCATACCAACTATAGGCCACTACAACAGGTTTGAAGCTGACACTGGCGGCGTTGAAGATACAGATCCTCCGTAATTAGCATGCTGAGCTCGTTGCTCAGATAACATTACTCATGCCATGTGGTGTGTTGTAATTTTGCTGCAATTATAATAATACATCGATTATGTACTAATAAGACTTTTTCGAGTATATTGGAGTAGCTGTCACGTCATGCAAGTTGACACCAGCAACCATTATTGGTACTAGCAGCCATGTTTATGTTGTCTCCAGCATTTAACATTTTATGTTGTCATTGTGGCAGTAGAAACCACTTTTATTTTAAAATCTTTCGACCGATATATTCATGTGACAACATTTTGACGTTGATAGTCGTTTGTATCCTTTTATTGATATGTTGGGTCCAAACATTTCATAAATGAAAATGCTACAACAGTGCAATTCTTTTGCACAGCCATGTACATCTGATTGCATCAGTGTATGTATGCATGATGTTACATGATCATGTCACTACTAAAAGAGTAAAACCATTTCGAATTTGCTTTGTAGAAGTTCACTGTAGTTTGAGAATGTGTATCCACCCCTGGAAGTGAGATTCCGCATTTAGTGATGGAACCGAAGTGAGAATGAGTAAAGTATTTTATTTTTGTTTTGCATAATATGTGTATCATTAGATATAAAGTATCACTACCGTTATTGCTTCCTTTGTTCTAGTTTGTATACAATGTTTTGATCTGTGTAATCTGTTGCTGATATTTACATGATTCATGATGAGCAAAATGTGGTTTTTTAATGGATTTTGTTTTAATGACTGAAGAAAAATTTACTCCATGCTAACACAAGTGTTAAATTCTCGTGCGGTCATATCTGTTTGTTTGATATCTTTCTCAATGAACATAGTGTAAACACATTTACTAAGAAACAGTCTGAGGAAAGTAGACTTGCATAAAATCGATATAAATAGCAACTATTATCAGCAATGATATCTGCCGGTGTGACAATACTGTAGAGAAAGGGGGGTAATTCAGTTTGTCCCAGAGTACCTGGTTAAGGACAACTTGATGCAGCCCTGTGAGAATTACATTTCAGGCAAGCGTTGAATATCTGATTTCTTTTGACTTTGTCGAGTGGTATAATAGCTTTGAATCAGATGAAGGTTGCGAGAGTTATCACTGGATTGAAGTCCAGAATATTTTTTTTTAATCCATACACTATTTGCAGATGAAATGCGGTAATAAAATTGCTTGATAAATGGTAGCTAAGAGTAACCCAAATGGTATTACACTTGTTGATAAGGCAGTTGACAATTTGCATATGATATGCACCCAGATTCTGCAGCAGAGCAAGCCCATGCTCTTCACAGTATGTCTAAATGAAGTGAAAATTATTGATCCTGACCTATTTTGCTCACAGATCTGGGTGTACGCTAACTTTAGTTGCGTGGATTCAAAAATTTAATACGTAGTTATTTGATTCATTATTTGAAATTTAGAAATTGCAACAAATTTCAAACTCTTCTAACACAAGATACACATTTCTAATACGTGTATTACATTATTTCAAGTAGAAAGATATCGGAAAGAAAGAATAAGTGAAAATTACAAAACTATGTTGATCATAGAGTTGTTATGTTATTATTAGATTTATACATTTATCAGCAACTGTTCCACGAATTTAACACACCTTTTACAACGAACTACAGAGCTTTCAGTTAATTTCTGACGCACATTATATATATATATATATATATATATATATATATATATATATATATATATATATATATATATATATATATATATATATCGGATCATATGTCAACAACACCGCTTCAGATGACACTAAGTCATCCTAGTAATTTACTTCAGCCTAACATGAGATAATCGTGCAGAGCAAAATGAAGATGTAAATTAATATTAAATGTGTGATTGAATACTAGAATGTGCATATTATATATAACGTTCCCTTATCGTTACTAAAGTTACGATCAGTGTACCCACGGTATTGCTTGAAACATATAAATATCGAGGCGTCCATAGGCTGCGAAGCTCATTTCTTTGTTGAAAGTACCTCCATAGTTGCATCGTTTAGCAATCAATGATTATTATCACAAGCTGGTTTTCGTATGCTGGTGGTGGCATGCTATTAAATTGTTTTTCTCAGTTCCTATAGCCAACATTAAGGTAATAAGTCAGCAGATGTTTTACAATATTGAACTGAACATTATTATTCTGATGCAATTCCTATAATGTTGTGAGTCTGTATTAAGACAAATGACAAAAATTATCAATAAAAGAATGATCCGTTTTCAAATGAAATACGCATGTATATGTTTGGAAAGCCATACACACAAAGGCGCGCACACACACACACACACACACTCACAGATATGTGTGTGGGGGTGGGTGGGGTGGGTGGGTGTTATTCACGTGTAAACGCAGGATGGCATACACATTTATGCAAAACCAATGAGTCCTTATCTACGTCATCTGTTTCCCGTAATCTGCGTTTATCACTTTCACCCTAAGGAGGAACAACCTTTCCTTAGCTGTACAATAGCGATAATGCTTTCAGTAAATAGGTATAATTTGACACTTGTATCGACTGCGTAATTATACATTTCCGTAAAGACCGAGCTTATTACTATATAGCACATCTGTCCATCCCGTCAGCTTGTATGCTATCCGGCCCATAACATTACAATCCTTTGACAGATGTTGATATTGTTCTCTTTCTTTAGATGTATTCCATAACCAGGATAGCTTGACATTGGTATTGAGGACGAAATAAATGAAAGAAACAAAATACAAACTGTGAAATGTGAAGATTTGATTACGGGCTTGTTTGCCATTGTATATGCGTTAGTAATCAGCGGCACACTGACTGATAAAGGAGATGATTCAAGTTTTGAAAAATATGTATATCTGGTTGCTTGCTTGAGTCTGTGCACCTACTTATGCATTTTATTTTAAAAACGTAGACGAATGCATGCTCAAAAACGTTGCAGTTCATTAGTTTTGATTTGGTCGGTATACAGAAAAAGGAAATCAACAGTAAAGTAGTAACTTAGATATGTTAATACTAATTAACCGTTACAGTGCATCCGATTGAACTAAACCTATTTTGGAATACCATTTTGAAATAATGACATACACTGTAGTTGTATTTGCCAATATTCGCATACTTATCTCTTTTCTTTAGAGCAAATAAACGAAGTTTACTTTGCGGTTCATAGTATCACACTTATATAACCATTTCAGGAAGAAAGAGAGAAGAAAGGAAAGAGTAGTAGCAATATCAGTAATTTTCAGCCAGTAAGTGCACATTCTGTAATGCAACAATATATTATTTGATTGCGAAAACAATTACATGTATGAAGAATAACTATTACTCAAATTTGCTTCATGTTTTGACACACTATTTGTTTTTGTTCGTCAATACGTGCACATGCGGTACTGTATCAAGTTATTAGTTGATTTCTAAAAAATTAAATTTATTAACAGTAATCATTGTTCAAATTGTCTTCATCTTTAATCACGCACTTTAATGTTATAGGTTAATCTTTGCTTACTCTGCCCCTATTTAGGGCAAATTGTCAATAACACCACTTTAGGTCACATTAGGTTGACTGAAAGATTTGCTTCAGACCACAATGAGACAAATATATTAATATTTAGGTCCAAGTAAAGAAACGATACTCTGATCGATTTGGGTTCCGCTGTATAGACATTTTCGGAGATATCTTAATATGTTTTAATAATAGGATCCCTAATTCATTTCCCATAACATTTAATGTTAGTACATTAAAAAGAAAAAAATTATTTTATCATTACATTGGCATACAAAATAAAGATATTTCCAGTTGGAGAGTTTTAAGCATTGAACACAGGCGTTTCGCTGCATGTTCTTTGTTCCTTGTGCTGATAAGCAGCGCTGCACCTAATAGCAATCTTGTGCTAGCGGTCCATGTTATTTTTGGCATGGCATAACATCTTTAAGATGAAAATTAAAGTACATATTGTTTTATCTGCTATAGTACTTAGCTTAAAGACATCAGATATATAATGGAAAAATCATGAGCTGTAATGTTATCTGTTCAACTATATTTTTCTCATTGTGGGCTGAAGGAAATATTTAAGTCAAACCAATGTGCCATGAAATTGTGTAACTGACATTTTGCATAATTAGAAAAATGTACATGATATAATGTCAAGCCCATTCTAATTGCTGTAGTAATCAGAAACACACTGTACAGTTAGAAGGAATGATACAGCTTTTGAAAATAGATATTGTTGCATGCTTGTGTCTGCGCCTAAGAATGCGCTTTTCCCTAAAATGCTACTATGTCGTACGGCCTTGCGAACTCCTAATTCGTCACCCCTCATTTTGCCCAGAGTAGCTGAAAAAACCCCCAGTAAGGTCAACATTTAGCGATTTTAATCCTGCGCAACCCTTATAGTAGACTCGATTAAGCAAAAACTATTGTGGAATATCCTGTTATAGTAATGACATACACTGCATTTATATATGCCAATATGCGCAAGATTATCAATTCCTAACAGTACATAGGCGATGTTTACTTCACTGTTTGTAATATCACACTTATATAAACATTTCAGGAAGAAAGAGAGCAAAGAAAGAGTAAATAGCAATATGCGCATGTGTCAGGTTTTACTCTCATTTTTATCTTCCTGTAGTAAACAACATCACATTGTACATTTATAGAAGATGATACAAGTTTTGAAAATATGTTTATAAAGTTGATTGCTTGAGTCTGACGGAATAAAGATGCGATTTTCTCTAAACCAGTTCAATGCTCTAAAACTTTGCAGTTCATTAGTTTTGATTTGTTCGGCATATAAAAAATGAAAACAAAAACAAAACAGTAAAGTCTAAATTTAAGAAGCTTTATACTACAGAACCCTTAGAATAGATTAGGTTAAGCAAAGCCAGTTTTCTTTAAATCCCATGGGAGGGTCTTAAATGATGTAGTATTGTATGTTTTATTTAGCCGAACATTAGACTGTTCTGCAATGGCGATGCTGCTTTCAGTAAATAAGTACAAACTGGCAGTTGTATCGACAATTGAAATATACATTTGCATCAAGAGCGCGCTTGCCTTTATACTGTTGTACACTCAGCTGTCCATCCCGTCAACTTGTATACTAAACGGCACATAACAGTTCACACCTTTGACAGATGTTGATAAGGTTTCTTTCTACAGATGTACAACATGGCTAGCCTCGCTTCACAATGGTATTGTAGACGAAATGAATTAAATATATACAAATCACAAACTGTGGGAAGTGAAAATTTGATTATAGGCTTGTCTGGCATTTTATTTGCTGTAGTAATCAGCAGCACACTGTACAGATATCCGAGATGATACTAGTGTTGAAAATATGTTTATCTGGTACCTTGCTTCAGTCTGTGCATCTAAGTTTGCACTTGTTTCTAAAGAATCAGAATACTGCATGCAGGCATAATTTGTAGTTCGTTAGTTAAACCCACAGTTGTCTTTGATCGTATGCATTAACAACGCGAAAAATCAGTGTGGAATAAAACGCCAGGAAAAATGTCCCCGATGATTTGTGGTTCACGCGGCGTCGGCTCCGCTTGCGATTTTAATATACGTCGCCGTTGATGTCGTCCTTGGTTCCTGTCAAAACATCTTAGATTGCATTTACATACCTTTGAAGGTAACAAAATGTTTTTCGATTATCACGTGATCCCCAGACAATAACGTCATACGCTCCTAGGATAGGAAATCGTAAATTGAGTATCTGAGTTTGATGAGTCGTGTTGGGATTATTAGAAATTATATGCTGAGTATATTAATAGTATTCAATCCTTGGGGACGTCTTGATATTCTATGTGGATCCAGTCTTGATATTAGGATCCAGTTGCGCTATCTGTTGTGACAGGGACATGTCTTTGAAGAAGACTCTGCGCTGTAGGTGGTGATACCACGAGCGGCCCTGATGGTGGACATCAACAGCGTCACCGATGGGATATAAAGCGTCGACTCGATGCAATAACAGCCGCACCAGATGCTCCCAAGGACGTACTGGAAAGAAAAGTCGTTCTGTAAAAGAGAGCCATTAATTGAAAACTATAAACTTTATCGCGACACAGAATATCGTATTTTGGGATATTCGGTATGTGTGCTTGTTGAACTCGAGCGCGAAGAGACCGGCAAAGTTTGGTTGTCTAGTTTTTTTATTCAGTAGTGAAGTTATTAATAGCAAAACAACTTCGTTGCAATTATGCCGAATAGTACGTGTTTATTCAGAACTTCGCGCTGCACCGGAAGTAGTCTGAATACAAATAGCATACTATCGCTGACCATCGAATGAAAAAGCATTACCTTGGCGGACTTCGAGACAGTGTAACGGTGTTGGCGAAATTAATATCTTCTTGCACAGATACGGACCATGAGAAATACGGTGGCAACCAAATCAAATTATGGACTTAATATCCTTCCGGTCAAAATTTAGTGAACAATAGATAGGAGTGATTACGTTGCAGTGTAAGGTGAGCGCAAAGTGAACTCGTGTAGGCTAATGTAGTTCAAGAACACACGTGCTTGAAAATGGCAGCGTACGTCGTTTCGTCATGGTTTGGCAACGAAAGCAAGCGGGTTTATATATTTTTAAAGCTGGCTCGCTTGCATGTTTGCTAGCGCTGGGAATGCATTCACCCTGCACTTGCTTTTCCCATGAGATCAAAAAAAGCTTGCAGAGATGATTTGATATCTCGAACCGGTATTGGTAATAAAAATTCTAAAATTCCCATACATACACTAATTTTTACATCTTCATAGGAATGACAATCTTTCTTTATTAATGCATTGATTTGTCCCATAACATTATCTTTGCGCGAAATTATTTCAGCAATATGAATCACCACATTACAATAAAATTGGCACAAACTGAAATGAGAAAAGAAAACAGATATTATAAAACCGCTTTGTAAATACATAGGAAGATGATACTCGAATGTAACATATATCTCTTATATTAATGATAGGTTTATCGAATTAAGCAATTTATCAATTCTAATGTTTGCTTAAAACATATTTTTTGCAATATCATAGTAAAACAGTCATTTACAAAGCTTTCATCGGCGATCACCTTGATGTAAGTAAGGAAAAAAATATGAGTATTGTTTTATTATGGCGATATTATTCATTCGTTTAATGGTGTTGATTTATGCATGAAGTAGGCATGTGTTAATGAACAGGTCAGAGATTAATACATGTACGTGTAATGTTCGTAGAATCTATAATGTGTCTACCGTAGCATCAGGTTTCATTACGGACATTAATGAGGTGATCATGCAGATATAGACTGAGTTAATTATCATTTCACAGATTATGGTTTACATATTAGTATCTTGCATATTGTATATGTTACATAATCCACCTTTTTAAACCAACTTCTGGCTCCAAAGTTTTGCAAGGCATTGACAAAATCTCCACAATGGCTTATTTTATGAAATCTTAGATTATTAGGATCATGTGGAAGCACGTCACGTGCATCTGATTAGTGACATTCAATATTATTAATAATGTACGGGACGTAGTACACATGCATTTAATTAATAGAGTTCAATATTATTAAGAATGTACGGGACGTACTACACATGTATTTAATTAATAGAGGTCAGCAGCAGAGAGGGTGAACAGACCTTTTTGCTTGAGACATTATTTATAAAAAAAATAAGCCTTCCTACGAAAAGGAAATATTAAGGTCAGTAACGTTAAACCACAACCTCCAACTGACCGTGAGATTTCTTAGGGTTAGCTTAATCTCGTTACTTTATCTCTGACGCGCGTTTTTATTTTTAGGAATGTTTTGTTTACGTGTTGGTCACTCAACGTTGGTCGTTCACCCTCTCTGCTGCTATAATTAACCAAACATTTTATCCAGACCTATACGATATCTACATCTTGGGTCATGGAAATTTATTGTTATAAATCCGAACGGAACAGCTTGTGCTTTTGAAAAGAAGTTTCTAAATTTAATCATATTCATGTCCCCTGAACACCAGGTATAATAAATGTTTTGTAAAGTATAATTATCTACTCCATTAAACACAATTAAGATATTGCAATTATCTCTGATCACTTTTTGGAATTTGCGTGTATTTCTGAGTTAAATAAATTACGTCTGTATTTTTGCGACGGCCTCGCGAAAATATCCGAGCTGGATTGGATTGTTTATCCAGCATTACATCATCGTACACTACGAGATTATTGATACATCCATCAAGATCATCTATATATGGAGCTTCATCGATATCGGTAATAAAATCAATAGCATCATTATCAGGACACGTCAGCGACTTTGCATTTTCATTAAAATCTTTAAGTACTTCGTAACATCGTTGATCATCTACAGATGGTGCTACTAAATATAAATTATCCCACTTGAGCCATCGCATTATCAGATTAAGTAATAATTGCGTTTTACCAGACCCAGATGAGCCAAGTATAATTGCTCTGATAGAATTTGGTAGCGCTGGATGATGCTTGACTGGCTCTTGTTTTCGTGTCGCTGAGAAATCAATTATATCCATAATAATAAATAATATGAATTTATATTGTGTTCGATGTAGAGTGCATACGTCCACCAGTGGATTAACGACAATAATAACAAAAAATAACAAGCGCGCACTTACAGGCAGGTGTGTGAAATGTGGTACAAAAAAATACAAATTTATTTCATTGAAGACAGGTGGAGATATCGCTGCTTCGTTAGGTAAATTACCAGGAGCTCCATGGGCAAAGTATCCTGGTGAAAAACATATTCCCGGATATAATTATTGTGGTCCCGGAACTCGTCTCGATATCCGACTCAATAACCAAGTCCAACCAAAACCTGGAGAGTATCCAATAAACGCAATTGATCAAGCTTGTCACATTCACGATGTCGCGTATAAAAGTAACGACCTACAACAACGACATCTCGCCGATATAAAATTAATTCATGCCATAAATAATGTAAAAGATAAGTCACTTCGAGAAAGATTAGCTGCTTTTCTAGTTAAAGCTGGTATGAAAGGTAAAATAATGTTAGGGGCTGGTAATTAATCAACTGATTATTATCATAATAATGGAATCTGTTTATTATAGCCCAAGAGGATACTGGAGAGATAAAGCAGCGATTAGTAAACTTGCTGAAGCAGCAAAAGTTTCACGTGATGTCGCTGCAGCGTGGTTAGCACGACAGGCAATATGGCAAATTTATCTACCACCACCTAAAAAAATTCAGTATGCACATTTTGATGTTAGTACCCCTAATGAAGTTCATCAAGCAGATATTTTGTTTTTGCCACACGATACCATTAAAATTTGTAGACGTCAATACACATACAGATACGCGTTAACCGTCGTTGACGTTGCGAGTACATATAAAGAAGCAGAACCATTAGCAGCTAAAACAGCGACTGAAGTTGCATCTGCGTTTGAACGAATTTATCAACGTGGTGGTCTACGATGGCCACAACTGCTATAGGTTGATCCTGGCAAAGAATTTCTTGGTGCAGTATCATCGTTGATGAAGCGACATAACGTTAAAATCAGACGAGGACACAGAGAAATTCATCGTGATCAGGCAATCGTTGAACGATTTAATCGAAAGCTTGCTGAGCGGTTATTTGGATGCCAATACGCGAGGGAAATATCTGCTGACTTTAAGTCCATGGAGAGATCTCGTGAATGGGTTGCAAGGTTACCGAGTGTGATAGCTGCGTTGAACAACGAAGTGACTCGTGCAACTTCTATGAAACCTTCTAATGCGATCACAAAAAAAATATATACCAATACAGCGTAAATCTTCCTCTCAACCAGTACTAGGTAAAGTTATCGTGAAATATTTATATGAACCTGGTGAACTTGAAGGAGGTAGAAAAAGAGCAACTGATCCTATCTGGAGTGTGACCACACACAAAATTTCTAGCGTGGTAAGGTCTACAGGTAGACCCGCAATCTACAGATTAGATTCAACTGCTCCTCAGCGTGGATTTGTACGCGAACAATTACAAATAATTCCTACGGATACACAATTACCACCGCGTTCACTTTAATAAACTTACACAGCGTCCAGCGCCCCAACGTCGATTACATTCAAGACAGGTCAGCATCACATTTTTGCGTGTGTGACCAAGACTACTATTAATTCTATCAACGGTAAATTGTCTTGGATTATTACTCGAGTACTGCCACAGCATATTACAGTTACAAGTTGCACAATGATTATTCTGTTGTGTTTTTAGTGTTATAATAAATTCAGCATCAATATCAAAATCGCGATTATTTTTTTTTGTCACATTGTTTATAACTCGCTAATTTTTTATTGATATCGACAAAGTTGTCAGGAATTTCTTTGGTTATTACGCAACCCATGATAACCCGGCCCAGTTGAGATATTCTTCTGACTCGAGACACTGCTAGATAAACTAAATTTGACCACTCAATACGATCATCGACAATCCAAATACTTGTATCAGTAATAGTTAATCCCTGCGACGAGTGAATCGTTATAGCGTATCCTAACGTCCACGGCGATTTATCCATGCTTAACGCGCTCTCAACAACATCAACAACAACTAAACCAATATCATTTAACACAAAATTTTGTATTCCACCACCAGGAATCTCAACATCAACATTCTGTCGTCGAGTATCTGCTGGACGGTAACACAAAGGTACAGGTAGATTTGAAAATGTTTCTTTGTGTAACGTAAATAATTGTTGTTGAAGTGTATCGCGAACTATTTTTCTACTTGCAACTATCAAATCAGCAGGTCTCCATAAAGTCCAAAATGTATTCATAGATGTTTCTGGAATTACTTCACGCATTATTTCACATTGTCTTTTATCTGGCTGTAGTCTTATTAACTTTTTAAACTCTTTTATTGATTTATCAATAGCTCTATGTTCATCAGTTATTTCTTCGTAATAATCTAAAAATGTTTTTAGGCACTCATGTGGAGACGAGCCAATGAAAGGTGGCGGTTGACCATGATCGCCACACATTATCACAGCAGTATTCTTCAATAACAGCCAATCAAGAAATATTTTTAATACCTCTAGCGACACCGTGCATATTTCGTCCCAGATAATAATTTTAGGAATATATTTCTCATCCATCCGCGATGGAGTCCATGCGTCTCCACACCATCTAAAGAAACTATGGTATCTACACGATTTTACTCCTCGCTCTTTTATTTCCCTGGCGAGTTTATGTGTCGGTGTCAAAACAATCATATCAGAACAATTATTAAATAATTCAATCGCGCGTGTTGTTTTACCTGAACCACCACACCCATTAAGATAATCGGTTTTATGTCTAGCCACAGGATCACATACAGATGGTACCAATGACATCCTTGGTATTTGATTATTCTTGTAATATGTTTTCGCAATTTCAACATCGGCAGATTCAGAATAAGTAATTATATTCTCACGTTTTATTCTCCATTCGCCCCATGATGCATGATCGTTAATATGCAATTGTTTTAACGAATCCGCATAATTATTGTTTATGTAAAATGAATCTGTCGCGACTCGGACTGCATAACGAGGAAATCTGTTTATCATCAATAATAAGTTTATCGAAACATACGCTAGCATGGAAGATCTTAAATGAGTAAACTGCGGTGACTCGCCATCAGTATCGCTCACAATTGTACCTAATTTAGTTCCGTCTGATAAATAAGCATTACTTCGACTTATAAATGTGTTTTTCTCCGTTGTATCAGCAATTATAAAATCGAGTTCAGCATCGTCCATGATTAATCTTGTACACATTCGTTTATGATCATATGATCCTCTTTGCGTAAATTTACCGATTATTTTTCTGCCGAGATCTTTTGCAAATTTCTCATCACTTTCTCTTCTGTATTCACGTATACTATTAGTAATGTTAACAATATCATCTTCAGGATTAGGAAAATATCTTTTAGCATCATTAAATACATCCGGTTCTGGCAACCAGACTTGTTTCTGTACGCGGTATGATATAATTGCTTCACTCACGCTCAACGACATTAAAATTTCAGCATCAAGCATATACTTATTAGTACTTTTGGAGCCCAACGTCGCTCTGAAAAATGTCTTCCAAACCACGCATAAACAATCGGATGGAGATCCCCGTAAAACTCGAACGACTCTATACAAGCAAATCCGGTTAAGTCAAAAGGTAAAGGTCCGTTTATCGCTACTCTGGTCATCTCGTGTGTTGGATGACCAAATCTCTTAAAGTATTCAGAACATTCTCCGTATCCAAGAAAACTTCCAGGATAACACTCTACCATATCAACTGAGATAACGTCATTATAATCGTATTTAGTGTTCCACAATCCACCGTGTCCGTATTCGATACAACTTTTCTGGACATCCTCAAGAAATTCCAATCGTGTCGGCTTCCATGAATTTTTCTCCTGAGCGTAGTGAGCAGCAATTGATGGAACGGTAAAACAGTTATTAAGTAATTGTTCAACCTTAATATCATCAGATGTATATTTTAATGCAAGATTTTTCATTTCTTCGTGGAGAAATTCTGTACGATAAATATCACCATTAGACCGTACAAACTGATAATGATAATCATATTCCGAATTCTGAAACAGCCACACAGATACAGGGTCAATTTTACTGATATTTCTGATAACATCCAATAGATGACCATTAGAAAATTTAACCGTTCTGTCCCGTGGAAATATTGTTACTGCCACAGTCCATGAATGTGCGTTATGATCAATAATATCTATCGAAGCTCCTCTTGATTTATATTTTGGTTTGTACAAATTCTCTCCGGTTAACGTCTTCACCGTTATTGGGAATTTCAATTTCTTTCCCAGCTCAGCAACGTCGCTGATGGACGCTCCGGTATCTTTAACTGTTTCTGCCCAGGTGTTTATTTTTTTACGTCGTAAATCCATTAAACCGTTTCCGCGTATCGCGTTTGTGAAGTGTTCTGTAACCCGTTCAGCTACGCAATTTATTCTTGACAATTTCATGGGTTTGAGATCCCCAACGTCAGGTTTATTATCTAACGGATATACCGCGTATTCAACCGCAGTCACAGGGTATGCACGTTCGTAATATGGTTTGCCAATACCAGTAAGTATTCCTGGTCTGGAATTTTAACTAAGAACAATATTATTTCCTGACTGAATATGGACAGAATCAGGTTTGTCACGAATAATCCAAATGCCATCGTCTGTCTTTACAATAAATTTTATTAAAATAAAATATTTCTGAACAAGGTAGTCAATAATCTCTCTTCCTCGTTTGTCATTCATCACATTAAGTATTTTCAATTCTGAATGTCGACCACACATGAGCCTCACCATCGTCGCGAAATTTCTGTTTGGCTTCACGGATACGTTTTGTTATATCTTTATTCGTTAAAGCTAGATCTTGCATCGAAAAACTAAATTTGTGTTTCGGCAGTCTGTCAAGATCAAATCTAGCTCCATAAGGTTCAATCGCGGATAATTCCTGCATTATTATAATTAGGACAAATATATATTTAATTGAATTTTAATCTTTTGTATATGATTCAAACAAAGAATCGATGCCATTGGCTTATGATCGGATATGCTTCTCGTTGTAACAAAGCATGCGTAAACGATTTCTGCGGTTTTCATATGCAATGCGTTAGACAAGGCAATTTAGGACTAAAACCGTGTATGCGGTGTGGTGTTGGAGTCAGAGGAAAAGCTCAAGTGTGTGTGCAATGTGGTGGTAAAAAATACAGAGAGCTGAAACGATATTACGATAAAAAGAATACATCTTCTGAATCTCCTATGAAGACCGAAGAAGATTATCTCGCTAGATTTTCAAAATAATGATTTAAACAAATAATATTATTATATAAATGAAGCAAAATGAATTTATAAAGCATCCAATCATCATCAATTATGAAGCATCTCGTGATGGTGTAATTAGGAACTGTAGATTAAAGAAACCAGTCGGTAGTGTTATTAATACTGGATATTTTGTATTTAATACCAATGGAAATAAAAATTATTTATCACATAGGTTCGTGTTCGAGTGTTATTTTGGGATCATTAAAGATGGACTTGTAATAGATCACATCAATGGTGATAAGCTTGATAACTCGCTTGATAACTTGCAAATTGTTACACAAAGTCAAAATTGTAAGTCTGGAAATACTGGCTACGGCGCACGATACGCAAGGGCTGTTAAATCCGTAAATACAGATGGTGAAGAAATTGTGTTTAAATCAATTAATTCTGCTGGTAAATACTTTAACATATCACCACCTTCAGTAAAATACGTGGCAGATAATATCAGGAGATCTGCTTTTTCCAAAATATTTCTACAAAAAAAATCATATTTCAGTATGTTAGTCTACCAGAACCTTCTTCATGAACCAGTATTGTCTCATTTTGCTTTCATAGTTTCATGTTTTATGTAGATGTTTTTTTTTTTTTTTTTATTGATGTAATGTTCCTATGGTATCAGATGATTAAGTGAGACAACTCCGTCAAACATAATAGTAAATATTGCATTTGTCGTACTTGTTGTACTAATGATATTGTGAGTTTTGGTCAGAACCCATATTGCTTTTGCACCTTATCAAGTGGCTGAAGAGTCCAACCCTATAAGTAAGTATCGATATATTTTCCTTTTTCATATAAATGATATGTAATTGTGTGTACAGTCAGCACGCAAATTTTCCTCCAGGATTTTGTTGTAATCAAGAAACAGCAAAATCCATTTGTCTTAAATACATGTATTGAATAGAGATTTATACAGTTTAAATGTCCCATAGAACACTAATGCTTCCAAGAAGCCCATTGTAGCTAATTTTACTATTACAAAACAAAGAACAAGCTAACCTGAGTCACATATTATCTGTGTTATATCGGTTAATATATATCTCAGCAGTGAATTGTATACATAAGGTTATTTTTAGAAATGATTATTTTAGTATCCTTGGCAACGTTTGATTAATACAGACTTTTAGCTGTTGGTTTTGTGTAATGCAGTTTCAAGTATTTGGAAACTGAAAATCAATTCTGATTTTATTAAGAAATCCACAATACATCACAATAAATTCTGATTTTATTAAGAAATCCACAATACATCACAATACATTCTGATTTTATTCTGTATACTGCGCTAACTATATAATAACATTTTCATTATATATACATATTGAAATCCGGTGGCCGATTGCTAACGCGCTGGATATTCATGCTCGAGGTCCGTGGTTCGATTCTCGTGACCAGCATACTGTCGGGCGAAAGGCGATATTATGCCAAAATTAATTATTTATTGGGCGTGAGCTTGCCCGTCTATTGTTTCAATAGAAAATTTGTACACTCCTCCAACCATGTCACTTGGTGGGTGTAATTTTGCATTCCCTGGGTGATTATGATAGGGGGAGTGTGCAAAAATTTATATTGAACGTAGAGAAGGCCGGTAGCATTGTCCTTAAGATAAGTTTATATGTAACTGTGTTGTCCTAGAGTTAAAGTTCTTAGAATTAAGTTTATATGTAACTGTGCTGTCCCTATAAATATATGTTAATACGTTACTGTAAATTTGTTAATACGTTACTGTAAATACTGTTACTGTAAGTATGCTTGCTTGATTTAAGGGGTTACATACAATCATAATGCCTAGACAGCCCTCTGAATTTCTAGTATTTCGTTTCGATTAGGAATTTGCTGGGGGGGGGGTGTTTATGCGTCCATAAGATAAGTTTATGTATAACCTCTGAGCCTTCAAGGATGACCTTTGGCAACCTAGGGGTTTCACATCGGGTTAAACTGTGCTGTAAATACGCTTGCTGTAAATGCGCTACTGTAATTAAGATTCTGTGTTTTGTGTTGTCCTTAATTAATAGATAATCATTATCATAATCATATGTATATAATTATAATCATATGTATATAATCATATGTATATAATATTATGTATATAATCATAATAATATGTATATAATCATAATCATAATCATATGTATATAATCATATGTATATAATCATAATCATGTGTATATAATCATCTTGAAACAGTCCTTAGGGACTATTATTTCTATTTTATTCTGATTTTGTTTTTATATTAAACAAACACTGATAATATAATGAATTCTGAAAATATTAATGTTATTATTTCTGCGATTAAAATATTACAGCATAACGGTGTAAATATATCTGATAATCTTAATCCTGAAAAAATTCTGTCTGACTTTGAATCATTAGAACAACGGAAATTAGACAAGAGGTACACTTTACCATCTGATTATAAATTCATGAAGTTTATCCAGCAGGCAATGTTACAGTCGCTGGCAGCAGTTACAGATAATCAGGTAAAACTGTTTGTACCTCTCTCAAACGCTATTGACAAAATTAAGTCAGAATTATCTCATGAATACGAACAGAAAAAGATTGTAAACCTTCGTATAAGACAGTTAAGAGAGCATTGTGAAAATGAAAGTGAAAGTGGAGTTAATGTGATAATGGCTAAACAAAATCCCTGGTAAGTATACAGATTATTTTATTCCGATAATTACGATTTACCCCAGTAAAAAAAAAAAAAAAATATTCTGATCTGAGTTAGATTTGGATATCTTTTTTTTGTGTGTTTTGCGACATAACGCTCTATGATCTCACATACAGATTAATACTTAAAACTTCATTCTGCAAATCCAAAATACGTCCAATTTGGTCTGTAAGTTTGAAATGTATCTTTGATAATAACGGATTATGTACACGTAGTTAAACGGGGTTAATTGGTTCAGATACAATTAACCACCCGGGTGGCGCTTGAGGGCTAAATGAATATAATATATAACCTTGCTCAGCAGCGGCACTTTTTGAAAGATCTACTTAATAGCTGCCATCAATTGCATCACATACTAGATTGACTGCGATCGTTGATGTTATATTAACAATGCCAGGCGAGATATGACGGCCTCCACCGTATGGATCGTTATTATATTTAAAAATAACCGGTGGTGAGGCTATTTTTATCCACGCTGCAAATACTTTAGGGAAATATTCATCAATGACATCGTTGAGTTGTTTTTTTAGTTTAACAGTATCAAATCCTGGTATTATAAATGTTTGTAAATCTTTTTCTCTTATTTTGTAATGATCAAGAAATAATTTGCATAAGTTTTTTATCTGAGAAAATATTTCCATTGACTTTAGTCGCAGCGTTTATAATACTTCGATTAGCGATGTATAAATCAAATAAGATCCCATTTAAATGTTTTATTGTCTCGATTATCTGATGTTTTACACCATCGTCATAATGTTGTGATAATGAAAAAAATAAACTTCTTAAATTATTAAGTGTTTTATCGTATTCAGGCTTAAGAAAATCTAAAAACATTTTAAAATATTCTTCATCAGCAATCTATCAGTCTTCGTCCTGGCGTCTTTGATGGCATTAAATGCTGATCTAGTTATCTTGGGGATCCTTTGACCGTCAAAATCGGTAAAGTAATATCTATCGTTGCTTGGATCTAATTAAAATGCTATATGAAGCCATTCATCTTTATTCCGATATTCTAGACGTTTTATAAATCTTTTTTCCGTTGTGAGAAATTCATTTTTGGTTGGTTCTGGAATTCCATTTGACCTTTGGTCTGGAGGAACATCAGGCCATCCTAACACAGATCTGATGGAACTTTGATAATTATCTACAACATAATCAGGGGAATGTATTTCAACCGCCGCTGATAATGTTGGTTCTTAAACAGTGATTGCTATTTTGGATTTTTTTTTCCTCTAATAGATTTAATTCTGCGTTGGAACTCATCATTAATCTGTTCTATTTGATAACTGCCCGTTGAAATATCAGCAACGTGCCAATCAGGAGTTCCATCAGGTTTATTCTTATTCGCAAATACAAATGAATTGTTTGCTGGTAGTCCACCAAACGATTTTGACCTGATATTTGGCCATCTATGATAAACTCGTAATTGCGCTAATGCTATTTCACTTGCTGGAATTGCAGTTGGAAAGTTAACACTAAATTCAGGACTGGTCGAACTTAATGATATCGTAGTAGTTTTTGCATGCGTTGTATTAGTGACGATCTGTTGTAATAGTTCTAACGCTGACATCTATTTAAAATACTCAGTTATTTAATTATTATTTTAATATAACGCACTCTCGGGAATTCAACCTTCATTCTTATCGCATGTTACTTTATCACTAGAATCGCTAGAGAAGGCGTTGCGTTCCATTCTAAATGCTTCATCGTAGGTTTTCATTATCGTTGCGAACTCCTCATCAGATATTTTACCATCGCTGAGGTACGCAGAAAGATACGATGATAGTTTAGAATAAGATGTTGTTGCTGTGTGTAGTTTTATTATATTCTCGTGTAATTTATCATTTGTACACGTAGATATCTTCTTAGCGATAATATTAAGAATGCATGCGATAATCGTTGAAGTTGAAACGACAATTGTTAAAACTGCAGGTGCTGTCATCATTATTGTTGATAATAATAATCCGGTTCCAGCAATAACAGCGGAAACTGAGTAAACAATTATATCAATAACAACCATACGTCTGCGATATTTTTTTTTGCTTTTACTGTATAATCGTCGATGATATTTTTTAGTTTGGTTTGACACTCACATACTTGAGCGTATCTGTGACGTTGAACGTCGATAAGTGACTCAGTCACTGATTCATTATACAATTACAACGTCATTGAATTAAGTAATTAAACAGTTTCAGCTACGAATTCCAGGCACCACCAGTAACGTCTCGGGGGCATTTCCGTTGATGTTAAAGTAAACGTTTCTTTGGTGTCCTTGGTTAGCATCACCAGTAGAGGATTATGATATACATTCGGTGATGATGAAGTGACCGCAGTAATTTCCAAACCGTATACGGATAGCCTGTATAACCCAGTTACTTCTGCTGTGTGTTCGAGAGTATTATCG
>JAECUM010094869.1:0-44425 GCA_016617855.1 Megalonaias nervosa | reverse complement strand
GATTTCCCGGTTTCTTCCTCCACTATTAATACTGGCCGCCATGTATAGCCTATTGTGTGCTGAAAAATGGTGTTAAGCCTCACAGCAACAACAACAACAACAACATCCAGAGAAGGGAGTGGGCATCATTTTCTGTGGTTCTTAATCCACTTGATATTAAAAACAGGTAGCGTAATTGATGCAGATTAATGATAAAGAACAATGGAGTACCGGCAATACAGTAACTAGTATCGGTAGCCAAAGCCAATATCAGGGTTTAAACAAGTGTGGCATCTGGCTTTGATTGTTGTTGGAAACCAAAGACCAATTTATCAACTACCGGGTATAATCAAAGAGAGACACCGAAACAACAGCTGGTTAAGACTGAATACAGGTGATGTGTTGACATTACAATTTGCTTTAAACTGAAATGCAAAACTAAAATGGGATCTTTGATGATCTGTGAGTAGTCCATCTCGATATCTGATTTTAGTTTAGTTTAAACCATATTTATTGGAGAAACTTTGTCAATTACATTTATAAACATATGATTTGGGTATTCAGTAGAAAGCATAATCTACGGTATTTTATAAATAATCATAGAACGCTCGAGTTAATATGGATTACATCCCTTTGTAGGATCAATTATATCAATGAAAAAGCTATACTGGTAATCGCTTGCATGTGGCCAACAGTATACTGGAAAATCAAAATCAGTGGACCAGTTGCTAAAATGTGATCAGGAAGAATGAGGTATGGTTAAAAAGGATGAATAAAACAAAATTATTTTACATCTTTTTGTAGGAACAAGCAATATGCTTTGAATTCGTACAGTACTCTATAGAGTATAAACTGTAAGTGTGCTATCCGGCCTGGTGAATTTTTTACCGGTAATTGTTTTCTTTTATTTCATGTTTGAGATATAAGAAAACACACGCAGAATGCAAACAAAATAATGACAAAACTTATAAATATAAATGCAGTCATATTAGTTTATAACAATTTATTGACGCAGTAATTGAAGAAGAATTGGTACTTTTATGTGACCTGTTTTCGATTATACCAATTATAGAGCAATTTTAATAGCATACCGGATACCATAATCCATATATAAGTCAATGCAATTTCAATGACATAATCCATATATAAGTCGATTCAAAGAATAAGACAAAGACCTGATTTTCAAGTCAAAAAGTATTGACTTATAAGCCGGAAAATATGGTACTCTTGTTGAAGTTTGGGACTTGTATTGTTTTTTTCTACAAAGATTATGTTAGTGCAAGAAAAAACCTGCTTGAGGTCAACAAACAAAAGTTTGTATGCATGGCTGAATTGCACATATAAATGACATGATTAGAATTTCATTCATTATAGCAATTTTCCAAAGTTTTAAAACTTTGTGTCTCCTGAATAGGCGAGACAGATGAATAATTGTTTCTATGATGTCATTGGTCTCATTAAGTGTTTGCATTTATCCAGTTTCTGTGACACTTTAATCTGTATAGTCATGTTACTTGATGGGTCTATTTATATTTGAAGGTGCTATTTACCCGGGGTAAAACTTGGTCATGGTGTCCTACCTTTTACACTTCAGGGATTACATTAAATTTGTACAATTTTGCTCATTATCTCTAATACCATTGTAAGTACTGTCATAACACTTGATGGGTACATTCAACAATGAAGGTACCACCTACCATAGGCAAAAGTAGGTCAGTAGGTGGTATGCAGAGGACTTTGCTAATAACTTTACTAATGGATTGTGTCTTTTTCAAACAGAACTTTGTTTTTTATTTTGCTTTTCAAATGTTGATTCAAATCCTGGGAAGTCCGTCTTTTCAAAGCCGTTAAAATTTATATGAATGTATTGGGATTAAGAATAACAAATACCTTTTCAGGTGCTAATTAGGGAAAGTTGGAGAACATGGTGTACAGGTGTATTTAAATGCCAGTGTTACTGTGGTCATTATTTTGTGTCTGTGCTATGTTTTCAACTTGCATTATAACAGGCAAGGGTATTCATGTACCATGAGCACATTCTAGTACATTTGAAATTTGCTTTTATTGACTAATAGTGGCACCATCACTGCATCTGGGTGTTTTGTTTTACAAAAATGCAATTTGATTTTTAATGGTTTCTATTGTAAATGACCAATATCTGAATAGAGAAGAAAATCTTTATCGGAGAAATATGGAGGCCCTTGAGAATATATGTCATTTTGACTTCATTGAAAAGTTAATAGATATGCTTAAACAAAAGCAGTAGTTGCAGCATTAGACATTAACAGTAACATTAGTACCAGCATCGACAGCAATAAATTAACAGACACCTTTGATTACCTCTTACAGGCACAGTCTGAATAGTGTCAGTGATATAGACACAGTAGAATTAGGGTCCAGTGCTGCTTCATCCAACTTTCCTCAGTTATACTCTGCTTATCTGTGCACAATTCAGAGCGATGAGATCGAGGATGCATGGAAACAACATGTGATGGATGTAATGTCTGAGTCTTCAGCAGCCACTGCAGTTAGGATTTCCTACATCTTTCCTAGACTCTACAGGGTAAGTAAAACCTGCCAACCAATAGAACTATGATATGAATAAAGGCCAACCTACCATTCTGGGAACCCCAACCTCATGTGTCCAGCCTGTGTCTCTTTTTCCAGCTCTCCTGGCTGTAAGGTCAACTGAGAATATGACATGATCTTCTGTCTGTTGTGCATAAACTGTCATGCATTAATCAGCAGTTTTATTTCGAACATTTTCACAAATACATTTCTTGGTATTTTAACAAAAATTGGCACAGTGCATCATGGCATGAAGAATTTTTCAGATTATACAGATCTTCCATCAAATATGGCCACCAGTGCATACAGTAGTCCAAACCTTCTCAGTGACTTCTTCTCACATACTGCAGAAGAGAACTAGATCAGATTTGACAAAGTATTCTGGCCGGAAGATTCTTTCATGTTGATACGGATGATGCCAATCTGCCTTAAAATTACTGAAAACAGTATAGATGCTAAAAGAAAAATTAGACAAATCATTAAAATAACTTTTCAAAATCTGCTAACAGAAATTTGACCAGGCCTGACATCCTGTGCTGAAGACTATTAAGTTTATACAGACAATTCCATTGAAATATAGCCATGTTACTAAAAATAGAAAACCATTTAAATGACTTCTCTGAGACTGCTAAATAGAATTTTGATGAAATCTGATAGCATCATGTCATGAACACTTTTATAATTTATATAAATGAAACAAATCCACCATGAGATATTAATACTATTACAGA
This sequence comes from Megalonaias nervosa, assembly GCA_016617855.1. Classification (NCBI taxonomy): domain Eukaryota; kingdom Metazoa; phylum Mollusca; class Bivalvia; order Unionida; family Unionidae; genus Megalonaias; species Megalonaias nervosa. The sequence goes on along the minus strand of JAECUM010094869.1, from coordinate 41,147 downwards.
AGAACCTTGAAGCAACTTCTTCTCAAAAACTGCTATTAGAATTTGACCAAATCTGACAGAAAACATTCTGGCACAGAGGGCTTTTAAACTAGTACAACCGGTGCCTATCCACCATCCAATATGGCAACTATTACAAAAAAATTAAAAAAATACTTTAAATGACTTCTCTAAAACCGCCAAACAGAATTTGACCAAACTTGATAGAAAGCATTCTGACATGAAGACCATTCATGTCTTTGCAAATGATGCCAATCCACCATCAGTTATGGCTGCCATGACTAAAAGGAGAAAAAGTTTTAGGTTTTCCTGCATCTTTTTTCATATGCTCTTTTCCAAAATCGCTGTTTGAATTTTGAATGTGACAAATCTTGATTATGTCATTGATCCAGAAATCTGGCCACTGAAAACAGTTACTTTTATGTCCATCATGATAATTTTTAAACTAATGACAATATCAGGTTTCCCAAATATTGAAAGTTATATTTTTATTGACATGAATATGTATTGATGAACCTTACCAGTAAAATGTCTAGGAAGGGAAACAATATTGCATTATATCCTTGCTTGTCAATAAAGACCTGCAGGCTAATATTTCAGTATCCCTTTATATGTAACACAGCTGTACCAAGGCGCAAAATTAGCAACTTGCTTAACTCCAGATGAATACTCTACTGCATGAGCAATCTGAGTGAACATGCCCAGTCCTACCTGTTACACTTTCTCACTGCCTTTTAGAGACATGTTTCTACATTTAATTTCAGTTCATTAGCACCCTCCCTAGTTGAATTGAAGGTACAGATGTGGAATCCCACTTGCTGCACCAAATATAGGAGGGAAAATTGGACAGCAGGACCAGTGTTTGAACATGTGACCTCCCTAATTGCAGACAGACATTCTGTTACAGTAACTTAAGCTTTCAAAGCTGATGCACCTAGTCCTACCTATTGCACCTTGCCTTTTTTGAGACACGTGTGACTCGAATTTCAACTTCCATGTCACTACACCCTCTATAGCCAGGTTGTAGGTTCAGTGTGGAACCCTGCTCACAGCACGAAGTATACAAGGGAAAAATGCATAGCAGGACCAGTACTCAAGCCAAAGACCTATCTCTAGACAGGTGCTCTACCACTTGAACTATCAGAGCTAATTACCAGATACAACTTCTCCCTGCCTTTTTTGAGACACATCCCTCTATCTTTATGTCCATTTTCCACTTAACTGCACCCTTTCTAGCCAAGTGGAGGTGCAGCTGTGAAATCCTGCTCACAGCAGCCAGTGTAAGGGAGAAAGATGCACTTGAATCCAGGATCTGCACCACCCCAGATGGGTGCTTTACCACTTGAGCTATGTGAGCCAACATTCCCAGTCCTACCTGTGCATTTTTCCCTGTTCCATTTGGCTAATACACCACTCCCTCGATAACTCGCGCCCGGATAACTCACGAACCCGCTTATAACGCGGTGTCCAGCATGGCTCCCGATTTTTTTCCAAAGAAAATGTATTTTGAAATGTGCTGAACGTGAAACAAATCGCGATAAGAATTGGTAAATTGAACCTTGATACATACTGTATTTTATGTAAATTTTCGTACATGAAAAAATAATTATTAATCATTAATTTTTGAAAAACAAAATGGGAATACGGTATTTTCGATCTTTTTTGCAAACGTAAATCTTCTTAATAGAAATTTTATGTCCGATAATTTAATGAATTTTTCAAATAATACAAAGTGATATGTACGAAAAATTATGATACATTTAAAAAATTATTATTTTGATAACTGGGTTGTGTACGAAAAATTAAAGGGTACGAAAAAATACGTGAAATACGGTAGCTCATTTTATCATCGGAAATGGTGATTATTGCCCGTAAAGATAGAATCCATATTGTGAAATTTGCAAGTTCTAATAAGATATCACATATTATGTTTGGGGGTTTTTTGAGAGAAATAGTTGTCAATACACTAAATAAACAGTCTGGCGAAACAGCGATCAACGAAAAATTCTGGTAAATGCTAACAGGTGGCAACAGAGAATGAAATAAACACCAGTTAAATGTCTTGCTATGTGAAATTCATGTTCTAATCCTTTAATTTCGCTTCAGTGTAAACACTATAATCGCAACATATTCTCTTCTATGAAAACATGAAAAGAGTCAATCGACCGTCACATCGAAACCCGTGAGTACTTCTGTGAGAACCTAATTACATGCCGGCTTTGTTTTGATCAACAACTTGGGGAAGTGTTTGTTGCATTAAAAAAAAATCTATTAAAAGAGACCTGTGTTGTTTTATCACTTTGAATATTTTTTTGTATCAAATCAAGCAAGGGAGGTACAATTAAAAAAAATTCAAAGGCATGCCAATAGCAACATAAGTTCTTGTGGTCATTACCGTTCTCAAAATTCATTTTATTTGACTAATCGAAAATGGTTTCACATTTTTATGTACTTAACATCACTAAAGTATATAATATCAGTAATGTATCCTAATCATTTGTAAATGTGACCATGGAGAGCAAAGGAAGTAAGCGAAAGGTGTACTCAGTGACTGAAAAGCTGTGCATCATAGATAGGGTTCACAATGGCGAAGCGAGATCCAACGTTTGCAATGAACTAAACAATTGCTGAGTTGACATTTAGAGGTTGGCTTAAGGATAAGCAGAAACTTCGGGATTATTTACATGATGTTGATTCAGATAATGGGATCAAACGAAAACAAGCACGGACTGCAAACGATACTGAATTTGATGATGCTGTGTACGCATGGTTCACACAGCAATGTGAACAAGGTGTTCCCATCTCTGGAACAATTCTCAAGGCCCAAGCAGAAAAAAATGGCAAAAAGTATGGAGAATGAATCTCGTTTTAGGGCAAGCCATGGATGACTTTGGAGATTCCAGCGCCGACATAGAATTAAACAAAAATTCATTGTCGCGAGAAATACGCTCAGCGAATCTGGAAGCCGCATGTAATTATCCATACCAGCTCAGAGAGATAATCATCCGTGAACAATACACAAAGGCGGCAGAGAAATCAAAGAGTAACACACAAAAAAATGAACAGATGTTTTCAAAATGTGAAGTGATATTTGTCAAACATGTCACAAACTGCAAGTATTATCGTGTTCTAATTTACGATATTTTAAATTTGTAGACCCATTAAATTCATGTTGGTAATGGTTAACCCTTGTAAATTTTTTTTTTTTTTCATTTTACTTTTACCGCAATCAAATCTACCCATCGTTCGATCGACACTGTTTTTTCGAAATGAGTGTCGATCTTTTGTATAAAAAAAGTCTGCTTTGGATCAAACAATAAAACTAGAATTTATCCAATTCAGCACAAAAATTTGTGACGTAGTACACAATGAGCGCAGTCGTACATGTGTTAAGTGAACGGAAACCATGTGGAATAATATTTTGATGATCTCCTCAATATACTGTAAGTTATCCTGAAATTAATGTTACTCTGTGAGGAAAAAAGTAGACAAAGTACGCCGCTATGAAGAGATATTTATTCACAGTTAATCTTAGCACGATTATTAATTGAGTATTCAACACTAACATGCCAACCCACCACACCCCCCTTTTGCCTCTACGTCGATCCCTTTGTTAGTTTTGTTGTTTGTTATAGGTCCCTCGATAATTCGCGCCCTCGCTTATAACGCGGTCGATGTTTTTGGACCCCGTTGTGCGCAAGTTATCGAGGGAGTGGTGTACCTGCAGTGACCTCGCAAAATTTGAGGGATCAGCAATACCTGTACAAGGACGCAGTTCAGAGCTGGCGGAACTGGTGAAGATACAGGCCCCATCCTGAAAGGTCAATGACTTCACTTATGTGTTTTAAAAAAGGGAAAGAATCAAAATCCTTTCTGCCCATCTTTTTCATGACCAGGTGACTGGAGGATTCAGGGGAACAAGTCTATAGTATCTATAGATTTCTATAAGGAAGAAAGTAATCATCCTTAGGAATCACAACCTCTTCTGCTAAGTTCCCCTCCTCCCAATGCCCCAGTAGGTGCCAGATTAAGCCTTTTTGCAGCAGCATGGCAGACTGCTTGGATGTTCCCTGGGTCCTTTCCACAGTAAGGGAGGGTTACTGGCTTTGCTTCTTGAACACTCCATCTCTTTCAAGTGCCCCCATTTTGTACCCAAAATCCCAAGTTATATCTCAATGGGAAGAGCTCTACACCCTTCCAAGGAAGGGTATGCTAGAAAGGTGAAGAACATAAGAAGGGTGAGATTTATTCACAGATTTTCTTGGTTTAAATCAGGAGAAATTGGATTTATTCTATCCTCAAAGTTTCATATATGTGGGGATGAATTTTCTCATCCATCAAGGAACAGCATGTGTTCCCACCAACAGAATCTCACAAATACATGCTCTCTCTCCACAAGATTGGTCCAGAAGATTTTGTTGTCTGCTCATCACAGTCTCTCACTCCTGGGGACTCTGGACATCGCAGCTGACTTCAGTTCCCTTCATGTTCATCCCCACCAGCTCTTGGCTCTGACAAACCGGAGATCTCACAGGGACCCCCTATCTCCTCAGATCCCATAGGATCCAATTTTTCTCACACTAGAATTGGTGGAAAAGTCAGGACAGGTTTCTGCAAGGGTTCAGAATCACACTCCAAAACTACACACCTTCCTTTACAATGACACCTCAGATTCAAGCTGGAGGAGGGCAGCCTAAGAGAACAGTCCTGCAGAACCTGTCCTCTCAGGAAGAATCTTACCTTCATATAGGGAATGCAGGAAGTTTTTATGGCACTTCAAGGTGTGTCAGCCACATTAGGCATCACTGCATCATGGTTGCTACAAACAACACATTGGTTATAGTTTACCTCAGATGTTAAGAGGACACTAATGCCTCTTCTGTCTGCTTGGAAGTCAGAAACCTCCTCTTTTGGACAGCGTCAGGTCCTTCTGTCTGCTTGGAAGTCAGAAACCTCCTCTTTTGGACAGCTTCAGGTCCTTGGGAAAGGCTTTTAGCTCGTATTTACTCAGCATGATACAGCCAATAATATGTTAAAACCAACAAAACCAAAACTGAATAAAGGAAAACAAAATATCTCTTTTCTTTAAAGCATTGATTACACTTCCAAACTGAAAAATAGCTGGTACCCTTAGCCCTGTCATATGTCATCACCATCACACACCAATGCACAAATTCACATAATCATAGCTTTACAGACATTAAATAAAAAATACTAAGTTTTTTTTTTTCTTTAAAATCAGTTGAACTGTATTATTAAATTGTAGTTGCTGCTTTCATTAGTTCATTGGAGTCTGAAGGTGATGCAAGTGTCATTACTTTTGATCTTTGCACTTGTTAGAGACTGGATTGTATTGCTGTTCCTACTTCCCGGAAGATCTGATTCAGTTTTTCTGAGCACTGAAAATGTTCTTTCTGCATCTGCCCCAATGCAGAGCGGTGTTGCAATGCCAACAGATGTCATGTACTCTCGAATGATTAATGTCAATATGGTGTTTTCAGTGTGTGAAAAGTTCCAAATGCTTCTCCGTTTTTGCTGAGCTTCATACTCCACCCACCAGGATTTTGAAAATACTGTTTTGTTGGGCTGGACATGCTTCCCTGAATATCGGATTTGTTTTTATATTTTGCCTTAAAAAACTGATCATATGTCCCCCCAGTTTTATGTATGGAGTAAAATTCAACTTCATTAGCCAGTTTTGTGTCATGAAGCAGTACCCTACTTCTGAGCTCTGTAACATCAGCATCATTCAAGATAAACCATAGCGGGTGGTATTACTGAAAGGGGGAAGATGTTGTGTAATGATATCAAATAATATAGACTTTTCACTTGTATTAAAAAATACAGCAGAAAAAGCTGAATTTTTGTGCATGATATTTTTTCAGAACTGGAGTTTGTGTTTAGATTTTAGACTTTTTGGCCTTAGATCTAAATCAGACCAGTCTGAAATACAAATGGACAGATGAACTTTTGCAAACAGTCAAATAGGTTTCAGATTTTGGAGTAAAATTGGGCCAAGACATCAAAATTGTGTATGCAGTATGCAAAAAGGGTCCAGTTTGTACCTTTCTACACATGTGTGGCCAAAATAGCCAATCAAAGCCCTTTTTTATACACCTAAGCATCTGGTTACACAAAATTCGCAAAAACTGACATGTTTGGATCCATTTAGAAATAACCCTAAAAAATGCATTTTCTACCCCAATTTCAGGCAATAATGGAAAGAATTTTCCAGGGAGCAATGAGTTAATAAAGACTGCTTAAACATTTTCATTCAAGGCATCAAAGTGTAATAACTTTTGTTTCATCAAAGTACATCTGATTTACTGAATTTCAAACTATTTGGGTTGTTCTGCTTCATTTTCTCTGTTTTGCCCATTTGATGCCACTGAAAAATCCACAGAAAGGAAGTAATGGCCAGGTAGTTTACCCCACGTGAACAACAACTCTTGAGATCATTGTCATTAACAATTGTCAGTTCAGAGATAAGTTTAACATTCCCACATTAGGCAACATAAAAAAAATTAATATAATAACAGTCCTTCTTTAGCTGGAGACAAATGTGCAGTCATCTTGAGCTTTCATCCAGTTGCCATTTAACACAATGAATTTTGTAAGGCTGCAAAATTTGCTAATATTTCTAAATATGTACACAGTCTACAGTAACCAATATGATGCCATTTAATCAAATTAATTCAATCTTTCTCCTGATCTTCACATTAGGCTTTCCACTGACATCTGTTGATATGTAAGCAACGTGCAATTTGCATGCTTTACCTCATCCAACATGAGATTGTTGCATTTGCATAGGTGTCAACCTCATGAGATGAAAATCTGTACGCCAGACCAATAAAAACCTTACAAAGACCAAAAAAACCTTACATGAAAAAATGTATTCATACATTATATAAGATCAACAGTTTTAAAACAACAAATGCTATACCCAAAGTATTTTTACACATATTTACATAATTGTTTACATTTCTGAAACTTTATTTCATTCTTTTTACTTGTGTGTTGTATTATATGCAACACATGTACCTTTCACACTTTTCAAAATGTATTCTGGGGTTTTAAAGTCTTTGCAGCAGATGTCATTGTTTATTTTACATTGTAAAAACGATGCTACTGTGTCTGAATTCAGAGACTTCCTACATTCTGTATGTATTTTCTTCTTCGAGAAAGGTCTCTCACAATCTGCAGTGTGCCTTCAGATCATATATGCCCGACGCCACCACTTTAATGTCTTTACTGCATATTTTACAAAAAGCATGGGAAGATCCTAATTTTGTTACATCTACAATGCCAGGGAAGACTTTAATCCAATCAGCCTGAAACCTGCCATGACCTCAGTCAGTGTCTTTAAGCTTGCGTTTCTTCGAGTTAGGCTCAGCCCTTTGATGGATGGAATATTTCAACTAGATGAAAGAAATTAAAAAAATAATTAAAAATTTAGATTTGATATGTGATAGAGGAAGATCTCCCAATTACAGATGTGTTACGAATTTATATTTTTTCCCCATAAACACCAAGATATTACGCCAGGAGCTATCCAAAAATTGAAATTTAAAAATTAAAAAAAATCGACAAAGTAGCAGTGCAGAAGTTTGTACCTCGTAAGCTGTTGATCGTTTCTATTAATTGCATATCTGGTGTTTGAAAAGTTATGAATTTGCTATATGGTGTGCCGATTTTGGTCAAAACTGGATATAAATTGGCAGTGTTACATATTTTCAAGCCACAAGAATGACATCACTCAGTATCTGTACTACTTCCGTCATGCTGGCAATGCATCTTCCTGTTTGCATTACGTAAATTTAATTAAAAAATATGACAACACGATAAAATCCCGGTTCTAAATTCAGCAGACTATTTATTTTTAATAAGTATACAGTGTATTGTTAAAATTCTTAATAAATCGACTTTATCTCCACACAGAGAAGTCGGATGAATTACGGTTACACCACCATGACTGCCACACTATGTAAAATATGAAAATTGATGTAAACTTTATGCATTTGATAGTAATAAGTATAAATAATAAAATAATGTATAAAATAAGAAAACATACTTACTACACAGGTAGTTGGTCAGTATTAGAAATCCGAGTGAGCGTCAAATTTCAGACCGTTAAAATGGCAAGATCTTCAAAATTAAACTCGTTTCTTTATCAGGCAAAGGAAGAGCACGGTTTTGAGTATGATTTGATTGGTTGTTTCAGGCCACCCTGATCTTGTTGAATTCTCGTTCTAATAAACATTATGTCCAGAGTCCCAGATTCGTACAAAACGAAAAATAAAAAAATTAGAAAAAAATATGTATATTATTTATGAAAAAACCGTACAAAATGGTTGTACAGCCATACACTGACCAAAATGGAAAAAACCATACAAATTACGGGTAAACCATACTAGTTGACACCTATGCATTTGCTATATGTCTTACTGCTCCTATTACGACAGATTTAGTTTTGTTACAGTTGTCCTGGTTGAATATATTTGACAATAAAGCTAATATCTTTGGACAATTGTGATATTGTTTCATTCTGCTACATATAGGTACATGATGAAAATTACAATTAATAATGCAATTAGATGAACTGCGTGGATATATGCATATAATGCTTTTGTGGGATCTTCAGGGACTAGCAAACTGTACAGTGGCTTATAAATTTGAAACTATGTTTTGTGGCAGGGGGTTTATTAAACTAAAATGTTACTTAATGAAGGTTTTGCAAAAAGAAAACGTTTTTAAAAGGTAACTAATGTAGCTTAAAGAATTTTTGTCAGCAAGATCATCCTGATGTATAATGTGCAATACAACCAGTTGTCATCAACTTTGGCTTTTCCCATGATACACGTTTAATTTAAAAATCATCCATATGTTAAGAAGGTATTAACAGAAAGTCCTCTTAAACTATAATTTTAAGCACAGCGGTTAGAGTATATTATTTAATAGGAACCAATGATCCCTGCATCACTGACAGCTACATTTAATACATATACTGACTTTGTGAAGCTACAGGCAGTAAACTCAACCAAACCATTTGCATGAGTAAATGTTGCAGCCTTAGAATTTTTAGTCACACTAAAATTCCAGCAACATATTACTGTTTTATCTAGGGTATGAAGATGAGGAACATTATCAAGTATATAATTAGATTTGTATGTTCTAGCATTCCACATTGTCACACAAATATGCATTCACATCAGTTTAGAGTTCATAGATTTGAAAAGCTAGCTGCACCCCTAAAACTGGGTGAAAATTCTGAAGGAAGGAACAACAGTAATATAATGAGACTCATTGCATTCTATATCAGGGAGGTTTTACTGTAGAGAATTTTTTAAACAAAGTTCACATTAGTCTATAGCTGAGATCATGAAGACACACATATTAAAGATATATGGATTCATAGTATCATAAAATCATAAGTACTTTGTAGGAAGTTTGTGCTCCTTAGTTGCTGTATTGTAAACATTGTTGCAGGATTTATTTTATCTGACTGAGAATAGGGTCTTGACCCTTTAACATAGAAAACTTGAATCATTGTTATATATATATATATATATATATATATATATATATATATATATATATATATATATATATATATATTGATATAGGAACAGTGTCCCCTCAGAACATCTTGAACATCCTTATAATTACTATTTATAACTTTATGTTTTAAAGAAATTGGAAATGCAGAATCTATATGTATATCATCCAGCTCATCTGTGCTTGCATAAATGCCTGTGTACCTGAAAAATGTTGCATAATTCATGCACATCATTCGCAAGAAGCATACTTTTCTTTTTTTAATCCAGGAGCTGAGAAGGCGACTAGCCACCATAACAAAGGAGGCAGGATACTACATAGCCAAGTCAGACTCCTTGAGGAGCATTGCTACACAGCTATATATCCTTTTACAAGCATCTACTTGAATTAAGTTGCATTTTCAGATTTTGTTCTTCTTATTGTATGACATTATGTCCAAAATTGTATTAATCTTTCCAAATTTTCTTTCTGTGGTATGACATTGTCTTGTATATTGTTTCTCTGCTGCAGCATCATGCTGTTTTATTCCTACTTAGGTTTTCAGTAGTAGTAAATTATATGCCATTCTGTCAAAACAGAAAGTGCATATTTAGTGTTATGGAAGAGGAAACAAATTATGATTTCTTAAACTTGAGTTGCTACATTTGCAGGGCTGATATGATTTTATTTGTAAGCTATCTTACATTGTTGATGGGACAAGATTAAGAGCAGTGAATTAAGAAAATGTTTGAACTAAACTGAGTTTTCCTTAATAAGACACTGCAGGTGCTTGATCTGATGTTTACCCACCTAGAGTGTCCTTATTTCTTCACAGAGGCTGATATTGTAAGTACTTTCTGCAGCTATCCTTTCCAACTGTCATGAAAAATTGCATTTAAAGCAACCGTTCATTATAACGCTATCCACTGGAGTCAAAGAGGAAACTGCCATATAGTGAAACAACCTATTAATGAAGTGTCTAATTATGCTACTGAAAAATGAAATGGAAGCTCCCCCAATACCTGCCTCATAACAGGAAAGGTGTTGTAATGAAAGATCTTAAAGTGAGGTAGCACTGTATAATTGATATCTGGTAGTACATTGGATATTTGTTGTTGTGCTTCTTCATTGTGACCAGCATTGACTGCATGATGATCTTATGATCACATAAAAAATGTTGGGTTGGTTTGATTGGTTAAGACTTGATACTAGGGTTGGTATGATTGGTTAAGACATGATACTAGGGTTGGTTTGATTGGTTAAGACATGATACGGGGGTTGGTTTGATTGGCTAAGGCATGATACTGGAGTTGGTTTGATTGGTTAAGACATGACACTTGTGTTGGTTTGATGGTTAAGACATAATACTGATGCAGGTAGCTGATGATGACCTTTAACACCTACTCCAATCTTTAACTTCTTGACTTTGATGTTTGATGCTAGTCAGAAGGTTGATGACCTCATAAAATTGTACAGAATTCCCAGATCATTGAGGTTTGGAAGTTCCAATATGATACGTTAGTTAATACAACATGTATCACTTAAAACTCCACAGTAATTATCTTTTCCAATCATTTCATAGCATATTGCCAAAAAAACTGGGGGTGAGTTATTTACCTTGCAAGACCTTTTAATCTTCATAAGGTGTACAAATAATTTAAAAAATATAGGCAGGTGGAGTAAATAAAGCTTAATTTGCTAGTTTATTGAGCCGCTAAAGTGCAAAAAATAAGAATGTGCCGATAAATGGTTTTAAAACTATAATGGTGAAGCTTTTTTATGTTACTTTGGTGATTATGTCAAATCCAAAATCTCCATATCTGAGTGATCTGGGAATCGTATAGGATATTTGTGCCATTGTGTATCTTGGCAATAATGCTAAACTGTCGGTCCATAACGTCAAAGATTGGCTTTAAGCAGTACTCAGATTGCTAATAAAATTCCACAAGCATGTAACACATGATACAGGTGCAAACCCATCACCAAACAATTGAAGATGCACATGCATTTTGATGTTATGAATGGTCAGCATTTTATTACATTAACGTGACACAAATTTTACACATTGTTTATTACTTGTACTTTTTCTTAGAATCACAGTTTGATGAAATGACATAATAAATGAAAATACAAATATATCTATTATCAACAAGATGTCTGTGTGTGTGTATGGTAATTTATATGAGATGAAGATTTGAATAAGCAAAGCTACCTCTCATAGGAAGGACAGTATGAACTAGCTATGTGCATACACAGTATTCAACTGGCAGTAAGACAAAAAACACCATTTTAAAGGACATCTATCACACATATAATTGTTTAGTTTAAATCTAAAACTTTTGAAAAATAAAAGAGTAAACAATTTCTTTTTTTAAAAAGACCCCCAAAAGCCAGGGGTATTTTAATGCTTTCTATCCCCACACTATAGAAACCAGCAGAGACCCATCTACTAGGGGCTGTAAATTATATCAGTACAAGGATGCATGGCTGAGTTATCAGATTAAGGAAGCTAACATGTGAACACAGCAAGCTGTTAATTCATAACCTTTTTATTGTTATCTGAAGAGTTTAAGCTAAATGATGAATGATTTATGAGGTGTTATAAGTAATGACAAATCTGAAGTGGTCCATAAAGGCTTTCGAGTCGAATAAAAATTGGCCACTTTTGGCAGGATGTATGATAAAAAAGAATGGTCAGCCAAAAGAATGATTTGAACAGAAACACTTGAGTTAGTATTGTGATATTTTTGTATTGTTTATTTGTGTTTGAACTGTTCAAGATATGTTCAGAGTAATGTTTAAGGTTAGCACATATGTATTCTGTTCAGTTCATTTACAATTGCCAAAAACAGACACTTTCTCCCAGTACTTAGAAACTCTGGCTAAGAAATATGAGACACAGGAATACATCTCATGTCCAGTTCAAGAAATAACTCCTTCAGGTGAATGTAAGTTGGATGAGTACTGGACAGCAATCAGCAGCCCTAAAAATTCAGTGCAGAAAAACTGAAGTTTAAAGTTCTTTGCAAGCTGATTGTGGTTGTTTTTCACTGCCACATTCTTGTGCAAAATACAGTGTTATTGAAGGGGAAATCTGAAGTGTGAAGGCTAATAATCGCAATGAATATTATCAGTGGTCACCAGGCAGTGAAAAATACACATTATGTAAAAATCTGGTTTCTTTTTAATACCATTTAAACATGTAAAATATATATGCCAGTGAAAAAATTCTACTGGTTTGGAAGCCAATCTGCTGATGAAAATTGTAAACCTACTGGTTTGATGTCCTGTCTTTGTCATATGTAAATGTTTGTATAATTTATTGAAGGGGAAATCTGAAGTGTGAAGGCTAATAATCGCAATGAATATTATCAGTGGTCACCAGGCAGTGAAGAATACACATTATGTAAAAATCTGGTTTCTTTTTAATACCATTTAAACATGTAAAATATATATGCCAGTGAAAAAATTCTACTGGTTTGGAAGCCAATCTGCTGATGAAAATTGTAAACCTACTGGTTTGATGTTCTGTCTTTGTCATATGTAAATGTTTGTATAATATATGTGACCGTACTGCAGACAGTAAGATTCCAAATCCAAATGTTCAAAACCCTTTTATAAATTTGAAAACATTGTGGCATACAAAATCTAATTTGATCATTTACGTATCTCTTTGTGTATAGAAATGTACCTACCAAATACATTATGATTAGCCATGAAAAGTATTACTCTTACTTTTAACTAGAGTATTTTATGTAAAGGTAAGATGAAAACCTTATAATGTTGACATGTACTTATATTTATAGTTTTAAATTTTACTTGTATTTATTGAAATTTTTGTAAATTGGGAATGCACTCGTGTGAATTGTGTGATTTGTATGAATTAAATATTTATAACAAGCAAAGTTGCAGTTAATAATCTATCGCAAGGCAGACATTTGGATAGTGTCTTTAGTTTAGGTTGATTGGATGTGTATTCTAAAGGTCTTTATAAGTGGAAAGATATATATTTTGTTTTAATTACTGGACCTAAAGTTGTCAGTTCTTACCAACTCTTTATTGGTGGTGAAAGCTAAACTGTTAGGTTGATGTGAAGCAGTCCTTCCTTGTGGTATCTAAGCTGACTAAAACTGTTTTCCAAAATTGAAAAGTAGCTTCTACAAAGAACTATACATTTTTTTTTATATGCTGTATGAAATTTCCATTACAGATTTACCTCTCTGTACCTCGGCAAATGAAAAATCTTTTCCAAAATTGAAAAGTTGCAATTCACAAAGAAACATACAGTCGATTTATTTGCAGTGTGATAACTAGTACATTACTATTCTATCTTACCTCAGCAAGCTAAAAATGTTTTCCAAAACTTAAGAGTGCAAAGAAAGCACATCTTTGTTCTACCTCATGTGGTTTTAGTTTGTATCATGTGAAAAGGTCTTTGTCAAAAAGTTTAAATCTCAGAAGTTAAAAAATGTACAAAAAATGTACAAAATTTGTTTAAAAATTGTTGTAATAGTGTGAAACTCTGATCAGAATATGAACATATGCATACGAACATGCATTCCTTATCTTCCTCAAGTGATATTTACTTAATCATGCTAATAAAGTTTTCATCTAAACTCAAAAAATTGACCAAGGTGTTTTAAAATTAAATCAGTGAAAATCTGGTCAGGTCATTTATATATGCATAGCATATGCCAAATTTCTTTTCGTAATGTTGAGTACTTTTTGCATAATCTTGCTAAGGAGCTTCTTTGGACAGACAAACAGATGGATGGACAGGACCAAATCAGATTTCATGCATCTACATCAGCATAACAAAGCTTCATTGTAATTTCCTTTCAGTTGATTGGAAGTGGAGTGGTGGATAGACACAAGCGTTGCCTGTTAGAGATGCAGGAAAGTTTCGAGACTTACTGCATGCGTAAAGACCAAACAGAACAGGTAAAACAAAGCATTTATTTGGGAGGGTCAGTTTTATGATGCAGTCAATTATAATACAATATTAACACATTATGCTGGGTTCTCTTATTTGTTTGTTTTTTTAAAGTTTTAAATTTGCCTGCCTGTACAATTACAAATTGGTAATCATGTCTATGAACATTTACTTGGTAAACATTTGGTAGTGTGCATATCCAGGCCATATGTTGAATTGTATCATCCACTTTTTCATTATATATTTGTATGTAACAGTACAAGACAATATCACAATAACCCTAAGAATATTTTGCCTAAATTGTCAGATGCTTTCAACAAAGACATGTCTTTCAAAATTAATCCTATCATTATAAGAGGTAAAAGATGCACAGCAAATGAAACAGCCACAAGTTGAACAAGGAATGGCATGCATATTGTCAATATCTTATATAAATAGCAGTCACTGGTAAGTCTAACATGCAGATCTGGGGAAAGGTTGAGTTTTTCATAATTTCACAAAATGGTATCATTTTTGGCTGTTGTATGTCATATTCACATTAGAAATTGTGGTAAACATCACAACTTGTGAATCGAGCAAAAATGTATGAATGGAAAATATCAGGCACGAAGTCATATATTTCTCGGGTTTAATAGATTGCTGTTGAGTGAAAACAGTTGTGCAAGGTTTGTCTGTATCATTTTGCAGTTCAGAATATAAAATTGATAAATTTGATGGTCAGTTTGACAGGCTCAATATTGTCATTATTTTTCAAACTGTTTTGTCACAAGTTTTATGACTATATTAACCTTAAACTGCTTCATGTTTGTCCCTCACTGTTTCAGTGCCTGGAGTCCATCAAGTCTTCCATAAAGCAGCAGTCCTTAGGGGATGGTGGAACCTCTCCTCCTGCCTGCAGTGATGAACAGAAGGTGGACCTTGGGAGAAAGTTGTACAGTCTTGTCTTCCAACTTGTTCTGTTCTTCGAGAATTATCTAAAACTTCTGGATGTCTTCTGCTCAGTGCGCACTTCCCCACAAGTGAGTCTGAAAAATGAATCAGTTTTTTCTTCAGACAAGTTACTCCAGTGTTAGAAGTACATCCACTACTTTGCAAATCCTGTCCTTCCAAGCAAAATTAGATGTTTCCATGTCTGTTGTTTTGTTATAACAACAGAAGTGCTTCTGGGTCATCTGTTTGCCTGGGTGGATGTCAGACTACGGTGGTCTTCCCTTGGATAGATGGATTAGTTTCATCTGCAGTAGATATGAACACTTTTCAGGGGATGCAGCTGTGGGAAGGACTTAGGAGGCTGAACCTGTATTATGATCGAATAAGTGTTGTCCACATATTTTAGTCTAAAATTTGGTTTCTTTAGTTATACTGCCGGATGATAATATGAAAATACGTAAGAGGAGTAAGGAGTTACATCCCTTTATCCCTGAGTTTCTCTCTTTTCTGGTCTCCTAACCTACATGAGGCAGCTTTGAGTTTCATCTGAGTTGCAGGCTATGGCTGGCATATGTTTTAATGCATTGATGCAATATAAAGGGAAGAAACTCAATCCCACAAATGCAGGAAAAGTAGAGTAACACTCTTTGTTATGAAGCTGCTGAATGACCTGGCAAGCTAGCATGTTATGCTACAGGTTCCCACAGGTCAAACTGAACCCTTTAGGCCTCTGAAATAAAAACTATGATTTGAGGATATATCATCAAAGAAATGTACTCTACTCAAAAAAATGGGTTTCTAGAATAATCAAACTTTTTAAAAATTAGTGTCAGGATATATAGGATGATAAACTGGGTTGTGTTGTTTTCTTTTGATTGTGAAGAAGAAAAGACTTTATTGGCCAAATGCATGTTTTATTGTTTTCATAATCAGTTCATGCATGATGTTGTAGTGCAACTATTTGGTTCAGAGCCCTAAATTAATCTCCTTTCCATGTTAGTTCTTCTTAGTTAATGCATAGATTGTTCCAACATTGATTTTTCAGACCATGACTTGTTTATGTTACATTGGATTAAAACAATTTGCTTATATTTTATTATATTTATATTCCAAAAAACTTGATCTGTCAGTTGTATTTATGCAGGATTTTCTGGTTTGTGTCAGATTTAATGATCAAAAACTTTTGTATGTTTTGTACATTTGGGTGTTTTGTTTATTGATTCATTGAGACATGCATTTAATTCATATATATTATATATTTTGCTTTTTTTAATTTTAACTTGGCCATACACTGTCACAGGCATGATATGAAGATCTATGATAACTCATTGGTTAGTGTGCTGGACTTATGACCAGAAGAATTTAGGTTTGAATCCTGCCATTGGGTCAGCCTGAGTTGGCTGCCATTGTGTCCTTGGGCAAGGTACTTCATTCTTCTGTTGAGGCCCCAAGTCCAGTGCATACATGTGACAAAACCAGGACATCAAACCAGTAGATTTACAAATTTTGATTAGCAGATTGGCCTCTCGACCACTACAGTTTTTATCAACATAAATGTTACATTTTTCAAGGGGATTGAAAAGAAAACATAATATGTATTCTATTTATTCTATAATAAAACAGCAACTTTTTGAACTTGAATCTGATTCTAATGTAAAATGTTACAGTAATATTGAATGAATACCAGTCAGTGTATCATCAATAATATTGAATGAATACCAGTCAGTGTATCATCAATTAATGTAAAAGGAAAAATGTTATATCTTTGTTCACTACAAAGATTTATTTAAAATAAATTCAACAACTATTTTTATTTCCTTCAAAAGACACCAGCTGGTGTCCACTTGTTACATTCATCGTGATTATTAAGTTTCACACTTAACTTATCCTCAGTAGTTTTCTGGTCCAGATTTCCCTTGTAACAAAGACAAAACAACCACACTCAGCTTGCAAAGTAGCTAAAACTTTCTTTTTCCAGTAGCTGGGTTTTAAAGGCTGCTGACTGCTATCCAAGACAAACTATGTTGACCCCAAGGATGAAGTTCCAGAGTTAGACTAAGATATATTCCTTATTTAGCCAGTCTTTTTGTAGTAATGGGAGAAAGCACATGGTTTGGCATTATAACATGAATAAAAATATGTGAGCTGCCCAAAAATATTCTCTAAAAACAACTTGATCAACACAATGACAATTAAGGAACACAAAAAATAAAGATACTAAATCAAATTTTCATGCCAAAATCATTTTTTGGTCATTCTTTCCTTTAATCTTTATATATCACCTCCACCAAAGGTCAGCTGGTTTTTATTGAAAGACTCGAAAGCCAGCATGGACCAACTTGGATCCCTTTATTAATTATATAATGCCTCTTAAAACAACACACATTTGGCCTTAAATTCTGCAGATTACAACAATAAGGAAATCATTTAACATTTTGTTATGTACACATGTTAAACTTCAAAGTCAGTCTCTCAGCCACACATCATTGCACCAGTATAACATTTCTGGTCGCAAGTAGACTGGTACCCACTGTTTCTGTAATGTGTGGTTAGAACATGTAAAATTTCATTTGGGGGGGTATACATTTTTTCAAGATCTTTTATTTTTCAGAAGCAGTAGATTTCAGCTATAAAAACAGTATGTGGTGCAGAGAGCCTTTAAAACAGATTTTTTTTTTATCCTACTGCTGGTAGAATTAAATGTATGCCAGTAGTCCAAATGTTCCCTTGCTATTCACAATTCTTTAGCTTCATTATTTTACTGCTTTCATGGCATCAGTTTTTCTGCTCTTCCATTATTCACACTATCATTTAGGTGCAAAACTCCAGATTCATTCAGAATATCTTTGTGAAACTTTGTGCACATAGTTCACTAGTGATCTAAAGCTTTTTTACAGTTGTGTCCATTGGTCTGTCTGTCTGTCTGTCTCTGAGCATTGGAAGTTCATTTGAACTCATAACCCAGATAAAGTTCCATGAAAACCAAGAAAAACAACTCCCTCTCTCCCTTTTCTCTCACAACATGCATGTGTGTGTGTGTGTGTGTGTGTGTGTGTGTGTGTGCGTATCTCTCTCTCTCTCTCTCTCTCTCTCTCTCTATATATATATACACACATATATATATAAACTAACTACTGAATTGATCCATATATTATGGGTTTTGTGGAATAATAGCAAAAAGTTACGAAAATATGATCATTGTGGTCAAATCTGGAAAATGGCTTGCCTGTGTTTGACCCAGATCAGGGTTTCATATTAGATTCAGTGGAGTTGGTCAGGGAACCAGTCTAAACTGTTGATATTGTATGTGCAAAATGCCTGCATGATCAAGCTAGTACTTACAGCCTGTTCTAGAGATGGATGTTCAGTGAACAAAAACACTTTGTAGACCACAGGGACAATAAGTCTATAAAGGAACATTCAGATTTGGGGAAAAAAAGCAGGAAAGCAACAATGACTTTTATTGGACATCATATTGTGTGTATTTAAGTATGTCTCTTCAATGAAGAGATGACTGCCACTTGAAATTGAAGAATCAAAAAACCAAAACAAAAACAACCCAGAGATTATATTAAGTTCAGAGATCTAGCAAGAAGCCTTTGAGTGCCACGATGTTTGGAACTGCAGTTTCTGACAGTTCACGGCAAAGATTTTTTCAAAAATCCATATGCTTTTTAGATTTCTTCAAAAGTTCAGTATTTGATGACTACTGGTGACATTTATTCATTGTTATTTTTAAATTCACACTTAAGAGGCTTTCCAGTACAGATTTTCCATCGACTCACTGTAATTTTCAGAGAATGGATAATGTCCTCTCCATATCAGCAATGGAATGAGGCAACGACAGAGCAGCCACAGTCAGCCAGGAAAAAAGGGTTGATGACTGATCTCCAATACCTTAATTAGACTTAATGATATATTCCTTTGTTTCATCCTCAAGGTTTCTATCTCTTCTTGGCTGAGATCCAAAAATCTCTTGGCATGTTTCACCATTGTAAATAAAAAAAGAAAAATACATGTATTTATACTTTCATGAATAATTCATTTCAACTTTAAAACTAATTATCTTGTTCCTAAATTATGTGCATGAATGCATCATTAATAACATAAGATGCATGACTTCATTAGGGAAGACCTCTGGGTTAAGAATGGTGTTGGCTCATAGAACATGGAGCGGATGAACCATGATCTCAAACCTGAATAACCTTATTTATTCTCTGTTTTGCAAAGTTGAAATTTCCTTCAATAAGTTGAAACATTTTATGAAAGGTTAAACATAATATATTTTAAATATAGCAATTTATATTTATGTACTGAACATATGATTCATAAATATAAAACCTGACTGACTGGGACATACAAATATTCTTTAAATATAAAAATAGAATGAAAATTTTAAAAGATTACATGCAAATCTAGTCAATCATTTTGCTTCTGCCTATGTTGAGTGTTGGAATACCAAGGAATTTGTTTGAAAAATGCTGAACTGTTTGATCATAGACACAGACTAGAACATTAAACATTTTATCATCCCCTTGAATGTTTGATTTATTAACCACAACACAGAACTTTGACTCCCACATATACAGTATTTAACTTTTCTGTGCCAGTTGGAGCATGGACAACATAAGCGATGTGTGTTGTCTTTTGTATGCAGGCATGAAATCAAAATTTCTGTGCAGTCTCAAAGTCCAGAAGCATAACTTTATCCAGTTTAGTGAAATAATTTGCAATGACAAATAGTAAATTGCACTCTGCCATGCAGTTTGCAAACAGTCTATACAAGGGTCACTTTTGATCCAGTCTCGAAGAAGGCCTTCAGAGTGTGTTTGTTTGTTGCAGAAGTATCATGGCTCCTATGCGATGGTGTATGTATATGCCTGGCGACATCATTTCTTTGCCCATATACTGTCCACTTGAAATGTACAGTACAAACTTATGACCTGTGCTGTATTCCTGCACCCACTTAAATGCTGATTTCTAAGCATTGTTGAACTTGTAACATCTCATCGCTGGTGGTATTTTAGCATTGCGAGAAAGGGCGCATTTTGGCATTCTGACATGAATTGACCAAAAACAGATAGCATTTCCCTTAAAATTAGTCCTCTTAAAATATCTTGAAAAACACAATCTCAGTGATACAAGACCAAAAAACAAATCAAAATACTTGTGAAAGTGTTTCTGCCAAATTCACACTATAGTCAGTCCCTCTTTTTTTATCTCACTGCCACAAAAGTTCAGCCAAATTTTAACAAAAGACTCACAGGCCATCAGCAACAATCTTTGATCCCTTTATTACTTATAAAACCATGATAAACACCCTGCATTTAGCCTTAAATTCATCAAATGACAACAAATAAGGTATTCAGTTTACAGCTTGTTGTGTACATGTCAATCTTAATTGGATTACTCAGCTTGCATCATGCACTGATGGAACAGTTCCAGCCCACAATAGACTGGATGTGACTGGTTTCTGTAATATGTGGATAGAATGCTTATAAATACATTTTTTCCCAGTTTAAAAAAAATATATTTTTATTTTCAAAATCAGTAGATTTCAACTATAAAATGGTATATGCCATAGCCAGTCATTAAATTGTACTTTTGTCCTACTGCTGGTAGAATCACATGCATGAGTGTGCTTGACTGTAGGGTACAAGCATAAGTAGTTTAGATAATGAAAGTGCATGGCACTTTCAGTAGGTGGATTTATATAAGTGGGGAAACAGAATAATATTTCACAAAATTCAGTGTAAAGCTACTACGTTTTGATTGCCTTTTGTTTCCCTTTCTCAATTCACTATTAGTGTTGTTGTTGTTTTGGGTTTAACACCATTTCTCAGTGCAAGATAATCCATACTAGGGAGCCAGTGTAACTGGTGGAAGAAGAACCCTGGAAGACCCCAGTATGAACCTTCAACCCACAGGGAGCTACTGGCAAGCTTTTTCACATACCCACATTGTCCGAGGCCAAGACTCGAACCCACGTGAACAGAGGTGAGATGGCAGTGATTGGTATAGGCGAGCACTTTAGACCACTTGGCCAGTTGGAACCCCCATTACACCATTGTCATCCACTGTTGGTGATTTGGATAATAACTTGTATGCTATCTGATTCCAGGTCGCTGATATGTCTGTGCAGGTGAGTGTAGTGAAGCGGGATATATCTGGGGCCCAGTCAGAGCTGGAGAACGGTCAGGTCTCACCCCTGAATGAATATTCACCCAAGACTTTCTCCAAGCAGGAGGCCATCTCCAGCATGTTGGAATACCTTCGCAGTCAACAGTATCAGAAGGCCATCCAGCTTCTCCGGTCATTCAGGTACATAAGCAACTCAGTACTCCATCCCACTTATTTTCTTTAATCTTCTGCTTCATTCATTATGAGTTTTGTCTGAAAAACTAAGTAACAGTATGCAAAAGTAGAGTATATCCAGTATGAATTTTGTTAGCGTCATTGTTTATGTAAGCCTTAATGTGATATTTTTGGATTTAACTCCATTCTAGTAACTGTAACATGTACATTCTGACAATTTCAATGAAATTAGGTGACTGTGACATGTTTTTAAGCTCCAGTTATTATGATATAATTTACTGATATTAGGATCTGTGCTGTCTGCTTGAAATCAGTATAACAGTACTGTAATCTCAGTATTTTTTAATGCATTTTTTAATCATTATTTTTTTTTTCAGCTCTGTAATTAATTATGGATAAAAATATGAATTATAATTTTCTTCAGTACCCTTAGTTTGCACACTTTGAATAAGAAAAAAGTTCTTTGTGCTAAAAAAATATTGGCAAAGGATGGTAATTACATTAATTTTATGGTTAATGGTGTAGAAACAATAAGAGCACATGAAACTCTGCAGATAATAAAGTACACCTCTTTGAAATTTTATTTGTATCTTTTCTTCTTTAGACTTAATTACAGAAACAATAATATTCAGTACCAGTATTTTTTTTTGTTTTTCAGTACCAGTACCAGTATTTTTTTTTTTCACCATTCATATTTTGCCAATAGATCCCCAAATGGTTAAGCTACCACTATACAAATTGACTCAAACATCTGTTATTGCATTCTGTTGTAGCCCTTAAAAGAAAATTATTAGTATTATTCACTGATTTTTTCTGGAGAGTTGCTGACCAGTGAAGAACGTTACTTGCATTCATTAGACAGCAGCATTAAGGCCTAAACAGAAAATAATATGTTTATTGAGTACAGCCTATTGACTTTCACTTAAGATGACAAAGCTAAAATTGCTCTTCAGCCAGTTCAGAAATGTCACTAGATCTAAAAATTCTTGTTATTTCATTCCATTGGAACCTTTTCGAGAAAATGCAGCATACTTGAATTTTGGATATGTTGTGTCCTGATTAGTGCCAAAGGCAAGTCAGATAGTCTTAGTGTAGCTGAACTTAAAACTAATGCACTGAATCCATAGTGGTTTAAAATATGAATAAAATTACTACTATGTAGTTTTGTAATGCCTTGTAATGTGAATGAATACAAAAAGATAATGGTGAATTAAATCTTCAGGTCTCTTTGGCCAGATGATCTATTTGGTCAGAGTTCAGATGATGATACAGTGACTCTACTCAACATTTACTGTGGAGGATTGGCAGAGAAAATAACTGGTAAGACGAATATTGTCTGTTCTTTGACAGACACATGCACACACAAATATTTTATGACATAAAAACATATGGTCAAATATGTAATAGCTGCACAGGGAAGCACCTAACACTGGTATATATAGACAGGTGGGTTTTAGAGAATAGATGGATGGATGGATAGATTGATCAATAGACAGACAAAGAGATAAATAGGAGGGTCCTAAGAACCAAACAAATGTGGTGGCTTGTCACTTTGAGAAGAAATTTGCTATATGCAGACAAACTAGATAAAAACTTGAAAATGAACTGAAAAATGGTGGTCTTGATGGATAAGTGGTCACTTTATACAGGTAGTCCTTAGATCTTGTGTGTATGAAATGGATGGCATTCTGGAGCTAATAGTAGATGTGGGGAGTGAAAATTATTCAGTAAAATCACATAATTAACTACTTTGGACTGGTGAATTTTGTTTGCCCAAAAAGTTAATAAAAAACATTAGAAAAAAAGAAGAAAAAGTGTTAATTGCAATTAGAATAAAATCCTGATATGTTTAAATCAGCCCCTGGTAATGTCAGCCATGATTATGTTAAAGCCAACTTGTGATGGATTTTCTTCATATCCATTTTACACTTTTTAATCAACATTTTTACTGACCATTCATTTCTATTTACATACGTTCATCCATCCATCCATCCATCCATCTATACGTACATACTTATGTATGTACATGCATGCATATATACATACATACATACATACATACATACATACTACAGGGCCTTATTACCTCAACATGCCTATTACCATGGCATTTTGAGCACTTTGAAGAACAGCTGTTATGTCATATCTGAATGACCCTTATGTAAACATATATGCAAGAATTTCACATAGCCATCAAATTTACTAGTTGGAAGAAATACTCTATTCATAGTAATAAAAAAAAACAACAAATCTGAGATTTCCCTTAAGCAAGTGATCAAATCCAATTCATACCCTATCTGGATCCAATCCCTTTGCTGTATTTTTCATTCATAAAAACATGCTGAGCAGAATGTCAACAAATCATCCACTTCACAGTTTAAACAATTCAAGCTAAATTTGTGATATGATGTAAGATAAATAATTATCTGATGGGGGGGGGCCTTAAGGGTGTATTATCAAACTTATAAGTTTAATTACAGTTTGTGGGGACCATTAAGGGTGTATTGTCCAACATATGAGTTTCATTTCATTGTGGGTTCTTAGATCAATGCAGTAGTCCCCCTCTTATACGGCCACCCCTTCTGCACCGGGAAAGTGGCCTTATAAGATGGGTGGCCTTTCCAGAGGGGGAATAAATTTTTTGAGAGAAGTATATGTAATGTACACAGTAAGAAAGCTACATTCTTCAAAGCATTTAATATCTTCATTTAAAAGTAACATTAATTATTAAAAGGTTCTTCTAGTTATAATAATAGACTTATTTCAACTGAATATGCATTAATAGTTCTTATTCTTGTTGTTGTCATGCACATTGCAAAACCATTCAAAAACGTCATTTAAATTTTTGTACGTACATAATTCTCTTTCCATTTGCTCCATTTTCCCACTGCTGCTGAATGACTTCCTTATCAGTTACGATGTTGTTTATTCGAGTCTTTTCAACATAAAATTGTTTTATTCGAGTCTTTTCTACCTAAAATCGTTCAGCAAGTTCCCCCTCCCCACATCACCCAATGTCGAGTAGAATAACCGACTTTTTTCTAAAATAATTGTCTCCATTTACGAGATGACATGTTAATGTTTTGTAATGATTTATTCTGATGTTGCTAACTGTATGCGATTTAATTATGCAGACAAAACTTTTGCAGCGCAGACGAAATGCCTTCTTCGTAAAGGAATGTGTTGTCACATGATTTTTCGGTCTTTGGTACCGTTTTGTTCAAGGCTGATTTCTCTGTGTGTGTGTCTGCAAAAATCTATTTTTAGACTATGCTGACCCTGTTATGATCTTGACAATTACGTCCGGTTGTAATCATCAGTGTTGCCAACTACAAGACTGATAAAACAACTTTTCTGCATTTAAACAAAATGCCATGTGTTTTTTGAAGGCAGCAATCTTGTCACTTGATTCATTAGTTGCAGTCAGGTACCCTATTTGTGTTTACATTTCTTTACACTAAGGGAGAGAAGCCAAAACGGCTTCGATATGTACGCAGATTTGATCTGAACAACAGCACCTCACGGCCGTTAGGATTTGTAATCTTGGCAATTATTGTCAATAGTAATAGCCACCAATTATGAAAATGAACAAGCTCAACATCTTACTAAGGGAAGCCATAAAGGCTATCAAACCATTTTCCCGCTGACTTGTGTATTGTACATCAATACCGCCACTTCTCAGCTGTTACTACTGTTCAATAATTGTAATCTTGACAATTATCAGAGTGACTAAACTGGACATCTCATGATAACACAGCAGTAAGGCTAATCGGATTACGTGTACTTACCTTTTTTGTATGGATTAAAATTTGAGTCTTTCTCGACTTTATGGAATAAATGTGGCTTCTCGTGAGGTGTAAATGATATAATATTAACCTTAGTGGTACATGTACTTTAGTCAACACTTCTTTCAGGAACGAAAACCTGACATCAGGAAACAGAAATCGGATTACTTAACACATGTTATGAATAAAATTGGTTCTGGATACATATTACAAAATAAAATGCGGCCACTTGTGAGGGGTAAATTTTATATTTTTGCACAAATATGCTGGCCGCTGGTCGCGTTAGCGGGGTGGCCTTTCGTGAGGGGTACTTTTGAACACAAATTCGTCGGTGCCGTCGGATTCTGGCCGTAAGGAGCGGGTGGCCACTGGTCAGGAGGGCCATTCAAAAGGGGGACTACTGTATTATCAAGGCAAGTTAACCCTGTCATTCCTTCTAATTCCAAAAAACTGCTTTCTAGACATGGGGCTTATGATTAGTTTATGGAATTTGGGGTTAACTACAAATATGCATTGTAATGTATAGCACAAGAATATCATAAATCCTATTCAATGAATCAGTTAGAACTCAGGCAAACAAAGATCATATTTGAATTTTTAAAATTTAATTTTGACATTTTTTTATTTAATGTCCTGATTGACAAGGAGTTCGGAGCTTCAGTCATGGAGGAAATCTCAAATAGCTGAAGATCCTCCACTTTGAAAACTTACAAGGGGACAATGACTGATGTCACATCTATGACATAACTTGACTTTTGGCACCCATTCCCCAATGGCTAACTTCTTTCTGTTTGAAGACAAAAAGAAAGCCCCTATAAACAATCAGTGGATACCATTCCTTGAGCTTAGACATGTTCAGACGTCATGGAAGAGATGAAGTTGGCTGCAACAAGGAAATCTGTGGTCCAGTTTTGACATATCAGAACCATGCTTTCTTATATTATTTCCAAAATGGAATCACTCCTGGGTTTTGACATGGCCAAACTCAATCTAAGTTTAAACCACAGTCTTCTGCTTCACTTAAGCAGTTGTCATACAAGACTTGCAGCTGTCATACAAGACTTGCAGCTTTAACATGCAGACTGAGTGGGCTACATATCATATTCTTTGATCTGAACTACATGCAGTTCCATCAGGATGGTTCAGTTATTCTAATGACACAACATGGACTTCTTTCGCAGAACAGGTGGCTGTCACTAGTCAACCAACAGATAGCTATTTGCTCAGTCTCCTGGATCTGTCAAGAAGCGAAGTTGCAGGACCCCATACATACCCTCAGATGCTACCTGAGACACATGGACAACATCAGCAGAGCTGTAAAAGACTATTCCTACCAATGAAGGCAGGAAAGCTAGACATAACCCCACATTCACTGGCCGCTTGGCTAAAGGGAATTATTAAGTCAGTGTACACAGAACTAACAGGATCAAGTACAACTAAATGAAGGTTTCAGCTCATGAAATAATGAGTGACTTCCACGGGCCTTCATATCAAATATGATGTCTTAGTTTGGAGCATAATGGAGTCTGCTGACAGGCATGTCCAGTCTACCTTCTCTAGTTTCCATATGCTTGAGATGGCCTCCATAATGAAGGAACTGAATCACATTGGGCTAGTAAAGTAGCTGCACAGACAATGACTATGGCCCATTCATGAAAGCACAACCTTAAACCCAGGCATGAATTTGCCACTTTCACTGGAATCACTTGAGGTCCTTTTGATGGTTTGACAATAATCAAGTATGGAATCACTCAGGAATCTCCCATACATGTGTATAAACAAATTGTTTCTTGTTGTGCTAAACTAATATTAGGAATAGTTCATCCATTTAGCAGAGCATTCATGCCCTACTGACTGACACAGGTGTGGATAGGATGCTCAGCCTTTCCTCCTCTTACCTATTCTTTTAATGTTAACGTGATCAGGTAAAGTATTTGACAGTTACTAAAAAATTTCTCTCCAATAATGCAAGCATCATATTATAGGTTTCGCTCAAGAGAAGATTGGTTACATCAGGGTATACTTACAGCCAGCTATCAGGTACACTGTAGAAAGGGGAGTTAACCTGTAAGAGTTGCTTCCCTTTGTAAGTATGATTTATTAATGAACTGACCTGTTCCATCATTTATGGAGGGTTGGATTCAAAAGTAATCCCTACAGTTAATGTGCTCAGGTAAGTATTATCTGTGAATCATAATTTCCTAAAAAAATTTGCTTGCTCTTGCTATTGTAATAGGACATTCTCTTTAGAGCGCCACTTCTCAGAGGTCACTTTGAAATACCCACCACTTTGGTGAATCCATTGATCAGGAATGTAAAACATTCACTGTGACCAGTGCCATTCACATGGGTTACTGATGCAGTAGGTTGACTTTTGGGGTGTTCTCTGTAGTGTTGATAGCACGATAATAGGATGTACCAACCTAGTACTAAGGCATTTTTGCTTTCTCGGCATTTTTTTCTTTCACCTTTATTCCTTAAAGGTATGTATTTTCTATAGTTATGTATATTTTTATATTTTTCGATAAGGTATGTAGCATACTTTTTTTGTATTTTACAACAGGTATTAATTTCAATATTTGTTTTTGTTTTTTTCCACACCAGGCATATTCGTCTTGACTGAATTGGACTTCGATGTTGGACAGTTGTACAGCCTGTTGATGGACATCAATTTTCAGCTGCGGAATTGGTCACCAGGCACCCCATCCCCTTCTAGTGTGGACAATACTGACCGTCCAGACTCTAGTGCACTCTGAAGCACTGAACTCCTCCCTTTATAGTTTGAGCAATACTAACCAATCCGATTCCTGGACCAGTACATTGTGAAACACTGTGCCCAGATCAATTATATGTATGGTGTGGACAGTACTGACCATTTGGACTCAAGTACACTGGGAAACATTTACACACACAACCCTATTGTAGTGTGACTGTTCTGGCCAGCTGGACTCTAGTACACTGCAAGTTAGATTGTTGATTCTGTGTAGCTGAGAGTTGAGTAATGCTGTTATGTGGTTGAGCATAGATCATCTGTATACCTTTACATTATGAAGTACATCATCTATCCCGTTTTTCATTAGATTTTTGTAATCACAGAAAAATGTCACCATTTTTTGTCTCACCTATGATGAATGTTACAAAAGGTGAGACATAATGGTCACAATATTCATCTGTACATCTGTCCAACCATCTGGCATCAAATTTTAGTTCGTTGTTCTTTTAAAGGGCAATATCTTCCCTGATAATCATCAAGGGGTTATCATCAGACACTATCCACAAATGCATCAGTTGGAAGGAATATCACTTGAAGTTGATGGGCAAGGAGCCCAAAGGTCAAGGTCAAATGGAACAGCTGTTTAAATATTAGTTGGGTGGTCGGTGGTTAATGTTTTTAGAACTGGCAGTGCTGTTATTGACTTATATAAATTGACATAAATCAAAATAAAGTAGAAAAACTTATGTATATAGACAGGCATTTCTAACCAGATGCACTGTGTATATTGCACATGCATGGGAATGGTGGATACAGCTATCAAAGGGTAAGGTGAATTTTTTCAATAGTTTTTCAATGGTAAATTGTTAGGAGTTCTATGAAAGGGCTGTATCTTCTGTTTCCATACATGTATTGTAGGAGTTGTATGATAGGGCTATATCTTCTGTTTCCATACATGTATTGTAGGAGTTGTATGATAGGGCTATATCTTCTGTTTCCATACATGTATTGTAGGAGTTGTATAATAGGGCTATATCTTCTGTTTCCATACATGTATTGTAGGAGTTGTATGATAGGGCTATATCTTTTGTTTCTATACATGTACTGTTATCAGATAGGAATGGAGTCTTTGAAAAGATAGAAGTTAAAAAGCAAACAAAAAATCAGCCATATGTGATGAAGAAGCCACCCACCCATTTTCCCATTTAAACATTCTTAAAGATGAACAAAACTATTCAGTAAAATTTCATTACTGTAACCTGGTAATAAAATATAAACTTGTATGTGTGTTTATTTTATTTTAACCTATTTGAAACAGATTTATACAGCATTACAAATAGTTTTAATAGAGACACATGCATATGGTATCTGGTGGCTGTGATTTCCACTCACTACTTTAAATCTCCATGTTGTGACATAAGTAAGGATAAAGCATAAGGTATTCAAACACCTAAGTATTGCTGAAAATGAATGAAAGAATAATAATTGATACTAGTATACAAAATTCAGATTTATATTTTTCCAAATTGGTTCATCATTCAAGTAAAATTGTTTTCAAAAATTGAAATCCAACTGAAAAGTGCATCTCATTGTATCCGTGCATGTTTGATCCAAATGGAAAATAAGACTGTAGAATACTACTGCTTTAAGTGCAAATACTAATGAAACATTATATATCTAATGACAGCAGATTATCGAAGCTCACAATTCACTGATATTTCAGACAAAACTAACACTATGTACTGGTATGTGTACATATCTAATTACAACATTGTTGAAGCACTTGCATGAACACCAGTGTTAAAAGATTGATCTTGACGTGTTTTGATTTGAACTTGTGGAAGTATTATTACTGCTTTAACCATTCAAGTGACCACCATCTGTTGTCTGCATAGTTTCTTTCTTCTTATGTTTTGGGTCTTTGTAGAGGTTCATCTATGAGATTAAATACCAACAAATATGCAAACTTTGATAAGTGTCACTTTACAAAATCACAAAAATTGAGACCCGTGAAAATTGATGCTGATCTGCCTCATTACTAAAAATAAAAAACTAAATTTTGTGAGTTCTCAAAAACAGTTCAATAGCATTTAACCAAATTATTTTCCCAACATAGAGACCTTTCAGTTTTGTACAAAAGATGATGATCCATTATTCAATATTACCATTGTTACTGAATGAAGAAAAATCCTTAGATTACTTCTCAAAAAATGGTCAATGTAAGTTAACCAAAATTTTTCACAGAAAATATTCTGGCACAAGTTCTTTCAGGTTCACAAAAATTATACTAATACATCATCCAAAATATCTGCTATTACCAACAAATTTGTTTTAATAAACTAGTCGTTAGAAAGCATCATACTAACCCAGATTACTTGGCGAACTACCCTTGCATTTCCAGATGGGTCTCATGTTTTCAAGTATGCACTGGTCAAAATTTTACAGTAGTTGCAGAACAAATTCCAATATTGTATACTCTTTTAATTTAATGTCAAAGACCAGAATTCATATCTCATTGTAATTAGTGTACACTATTAATTTGCACTCCAGTCTGTCTTCTTGTCCATTCTTGATATGGTTAGTGTTGACCATTTCTGGTTGTGTGTTATAAATGACAATCACAGAATTAAGAATTGACTTTGTGAAGTTCCAAATAAATGAACATCAGTGATGTCAGTTCTTTGTTTTATTTATGTAATTGCCATATCTAAATGTCCCAAAATTTTGGTGGGTAGTTTCTGAAAATTGACATTAGTTACTAAGAAACTTCTCAGACATGTTGATTCTCTTAGGAAAATTTTAAGAAAAGAAAACAATCCAGTGGATAAAGTATCATATATTGAAGCTAGGAAGTAAATTATTATATTTAAATTGACCAGATTTTAATAAGTTGTTACCATTTTCCTCATTTGCCCATTTAGTAGTCTGTTTAAAATGTTTACACAATATTTTATTCATTTTATAATTTCTTAGAAATTAAATCTGTGTAAAAGTTAGAAAGTTAGATAAATATATTTGCTATCAGAAGATTGTAGTCCTAAAGCATTTCTGCCAAATTTTAATTTACAAATATTATGTTGAAAATAACCCAAATTTTCAACCAGAACACAGAACCAAAAAGTCTGTGATCTTACTAGTCCTTTGCACAGCTTTTCTGTCCAGTATTATAAATATAGATCAGTGGGGTTTTTCTGCCTTGACAATACAAAATTTGTTAGAATGTTTGGAGAAAATCAACTTGTGACATGCAAAGAGGGTTTTTTAAACTACCATAGTTGCAGTCTGTTTAAACCTAGGATAATTGTCAATAAATCATAGCAGACTGCTGGACAAATTTTAAAATTCTTCCTTCTGCTCAAAATATTACCCATCTCAAGCAGTTATATGGACTGTTATGTTCAACTCCAGTATGTAATTCATCAGACAATATTTATGTTATCTTGGAGATTGGCTTGTTCTTCAGCCAAATCCTTATATTGCAGTAGTAGGTTTTGACAAAAATACTTGACCTACCTGTTTATGAAAAGAACCTTCTTAAACTGAAGGTATCACTTAAAACACATTCTCCATTAACAGTGGACATTGGCTTTTAAGTTTTCAAAAAAAAGAACATTAGCTAAGGAATTTTTCCAATGAAATATAAGTAAAGGAGTTTTCTCAAAGAAACATTAGCTTATGATTTTTTTCCAAAATTGTCATTAGCATGATTTATTCTGTAAAGGACATTTGGTTGTGAGTTTTTTCAAAATGACACTAGGTTATGCATTTTTGTATTCAGTTTCAAAAGAACCAAAGCAAAACAAATACATACATTAATATATATCTTTTCATCTGTTAATACAACTTCAAAAATCAATGTATATAGATCGTTGGTATGATTGTCATTATTATACCTGTTAACAATATAATAATCTTCAAAAAGTATTAATCCCCCTTATTTCACTGTTAGCCAAAAGTAAGTATGTTAACAAATTAGTTATAATTGAAGCATGTACAGTACTTATCAACTGACCTATTCCAAATTAAAAATTTATCATGGAAGTTTACCATAAAACAGGGAGACCACAAGAACTTGACAAACAAAAAATCCAATAAAAAATTTCACAAAAAGATGAAATTAAAAATCTCAGATTATGCTATTCAAGAACTTAATTTTGTGACATCCAGGAGCTTGTGTGTGTGTGTCAGATATCTCAGTTGTACAATGCACAGTACATATCACAAGTTACAGGATATGTATCACAAGTTACACAATACATATCACTAGTTACAGGATAAGTATCGCAAGTTATAGGGTATATATTACATGTTACAGGATCAGATATCTCACAAGTTATAGAATCTGACAACCATTTTCACTGACAGAAAGTATAGAATTTTTTTATAAAATCAGAAGATGTTTTATAAATTCAACAATTGAAGAAAAAGATCTGCAAAAATGCCAATTCCACTGCAACTGCACAAACTCAATAAAAAAAATCTACAAGTGTGGTCACCCTGCCAAAATGACAGGCAGTGTGACTCCAACCCTAATCGTTACTTTGGTTTGAGCAAATAACTGGCATGATACTGTTTGGGGTACACCATCCAATGATGCTGAGCTATTTTGCAGATGATACCATGAAAATTCAATCAGTTCAGATTTTTTTAAAATTTCACTTTATTTAGTCCAACAGACAGAAATAAAAGGACTAAAATAAGTTATCAGCTATCACATGGCCTTATTTGATTATAAATAAACACAGAAAATATCTTACCTGAAAAATGTATGATTTGTAAACTAAACTATAAATAAAAATAGAAAATATATAAACCTACCAAGTAATTATCATTTAACAGCATTAGGTCATTAATATACTTAATGCAAAAGTTGCAGAGTTCCACAAAATGTAAGGTTGATATATGAGGTAAACAAAATACTTCTCTAAACATAAAATATGTAGAAAAATTACAAGCATGTCTAATGAAGTATATATTCAGTCTAATTAAATGGTATAGTAGTTATACATGTAAAATTATATAAAAATCATGTCTTGTTAATGAGAGATCCAGTCAACATTTTTTCTTTTACGAAAATGCTGCATATGCTTGTTACGTAGATGTGGATTGTATACTTCCTCTGGCAGGATAATGCACCCAAGGGGAACCATAGTAGTTTGGTAGAGCATCACACCTGTAATCCATGACAAACCAAACAAAGTGTTGGAGCTAAGTAAAGAGCTCAGTACCATTAAAAACCAAACAACTAAATCTTCTATTGCATAATAATTACAAAAACATATACTGCAATCATCATTCAAATAAAAATTCTATTGCAAGCCTAAAGGAGTCGTATCCCAATCAGCAGAGTCACATCCCAATCAGATGAGTCGTATCCCAATCAGCTGAATTGTAATCTGGTCCAATGAGTTTTATCCCAGTCAGCTGAGTTGTATCTCAATCAGCTGAGTTGTATCCCAGTCAACCGAGTCGTATCCCAATCAGCTGAGTTGTATCCCAATCAGCCGAGTCATATCCCAATCAGCCAATCAAAATTGTTCAACTAAAACAATGTATCATCTCATCATCACAATAATGTAATTGTCACTTTATCTCATAGGCCAATTAAATCATTTTCAAAATTTTGGGAAAGCCCTGTTCAGGTTTTACAAGGAAATGTCATATTTTTTTTTTACCAGAGCCTCATATAGCAGAGAGCTCAAAGAGCCAGGGGAGAGATCTCATTGATACTAATTTGTGTCAAAACTCTTCATGCTGGGTGTATGCTGTTAACAAACACAGAAAAGTAGAGTATTTACCAAGCTAAAATGTAGCTTTTTGTCAGGTCACACAAATTTTAATTATGAAAGGAAGGACAATATCGGATTATAGGAAGTAGACTAAGGTATTGGACTGGAATCATCATTTAGAATTCTGTGATTTGTATGGGTTAAAAGGTATGCAATAATAAAAGTTTCATCAATAAAGGCACAACTTCATCATTGAATTTGAAAAAAACTTGTTAATAAAATAATTGCACAGAATGTCAGCATGCAAATATATGTATAAAAAAGAAATTTGAAGGAAGTATATGTCTCACAAAATTTCATTGTGATATGACTAAAATTGTTAAAGCTAGTTTATAAGTCTGAATCACACACACACACAACCAGAACAAGTATTACTGGGAAGTGGACAGTATATTTGTTATTGCCCTTGGACAGCCATTAAACTTTTGAGCGAATATTTTCCTTAATCATATTTTGGAATACAAATTAAGTTCCTCTCACAGTAACCCAGAAATTATACTACTGTGAATTCATTTATTTTTGCCAGTATCAAATTTGGAGGAAAATTTTGTTTGCAATCAGTACTTAAATTCATGGATTGGAGAAAGCAGTCTTTTTGTTTGTACAGATAGGAGATAGTTGGGTTTTTGTAGCACTTTTAGAATCCCATGAAAAACATCAGATAAAAATGTAGTTCATAAATTCCATTTGCAGTCAATCGTTTTTGTGATAACAGAGCTGAGAAATGCTAAGCAGGTTTTTTTTTTTTTTTCATTTCTACAGACCAGTGATGAGCTAACACGTTTTTGTACATCAAGAGCTCCTCAGAGGAGGAAATGTTCAGAAATAATAAAGTATTATAGGTACAGAAAAAAGTCTGTTCACAAAAACTTAGGTCAAAGAAGTTCACCATTAATGTATATATAAAGAGAAGAATTACTTAAAGTTGGATATGTTGTCCTAAAGGACAAGTATAATTGGTACTTGTCCAAGGACAAGTATATTAGAAAATATTTTAATTTCCAGCCCTAGGCATGTCCAAAATGTTGTTTGGTTATTTGCTGACTGTGGCTTGTAACGTCTATATTTTAACATGCACTTCATTATCTACCCTTCTGCCATCTCCATATCAGAGTGGCCTAGGTGTGTGTAGTCCAGCAGTGTATGAAATAAGTGGAGGCTCATGATGGACTCCAGGGGGAGCCCAATCTCCAAGTCCTCTTCCATGTGAATTAACTCGGTTTATAATTCTCCTGGACAAGTGGTATGCTGATGTCCTCTCCAACTGTGTTAGGACCATGATGACTTGTCTGAAAGGTGACAAACATTTGAAAAGGTTACAGTTCATTGACTTGGTCATTTGTGGTTAAGTGATATAAAAGAAATCACTGTATTAATAAACAGGCCAAATTACCATCCAGATTTATCTCCCCTGTAAGGTGTCTTCCATCTATTATGCCAACTATGCACAACATAAAGTACTGAAGGAAACGGTAAAATGCTGATATCTTGAATAGCAATTATTGTTTGATTAACAACAGGCTACAAAATACAAATTAGTTTTTCCTGTAATTTTATCTGGAAGGAGGACTTGGAATATGACTGAAATTAAAACCAATCAGAATGAGTAGTTACATGTTTTGCACTTTTGGATTGTAGTTGAGACCAAAGTAGAATTGGACCTTGGGACCATAATATTCAACAGTATAAACACTGTAATTTACTAATTATATATCCTCTTAAATAAGAAATTGTATTACAATTCCTTTTCTTAATATTATAGATAAT
The DNA here is from genome assembly GCA_016617855.1 of Megalonaias nervosa. Lineage (NCBI taxonomy): Eukaryota > Metazoa > Mollusca > Bivalvia > Unionida > Unionidae > Megalonaias > Megalonaias nervosa. The sequence goes on along the minus strand of JAECUM010094869.1, from coordinate 5,384 downwards.
TAAACTATTCTTAAAAGGAAAATTGTGCATAAATACATTGTATGATATGCCATTGTTTACTCACTGTTGCATCACACTCCATAGATGTACTGTGACATGATCTTAAGTAGCAAAAATCTTATTTATTGCATTTACACAGACACAAGAAGAATACCGCTCCAGTGGCCTAGTGGTTAGAGCGTCCGCCTTGGATGTGGGAGGTCGCGGGTTCAAACCCAGGCCAAGTCATACCAAAGAACTTATAAAAATGGTACTAACAGCTGCCGCGCTAGGCACTCAGCATTAAGAGGTTAGTGTTAGGACTGGTTGGCCTGGTGTCAGGATAATGTGACTGGGTGAGACATGTTGTTACATGTCAGTGGCATGATGTCCCAGTTCTAGACATCACTATAAACTGCCACACCGCAGACATCATAGCGATGTGACTGAAAATTTTTTAAAGCTAAGTTAAAAATCCAAATCACACACACACACACACAGATACAAGAAGTGGAATGTATACTGAATGTTTCAACACAATGAATTTGCATATTGTACTTGCATAGGCACAAGAAGAGGAATATATACTGCATCATTCCACATATTGCATTTACACAGGCACAAGAAGAGGAATGTATGATGGATCATTCCACATATTGCATTTACACAGGCACAAGAAGAGGAATGTATGATGGATCATTCCACATATTACATTTACACAGGCACAAGAAGAGGAATGTACGATGGATCATTCCACATATTACATTTACACAGGCACAAGAAGAGGAATATATGATGGATCATTCCACACATTGCATTTACACAGGCACAAGAAGAGGAATATATGATGGATCATTCTACACATTGCATTTACACAGGCACAAGAAGAGGAATGTATACTGGATCATTCCACACAATGCATTTACACAGGCACAAGAAGAGGAATGTATACTGGGTCATTCCACACATTGCATAGACTCGAGCACAATAACAGGAATACATACTGGATCATTCCACATATTGCATTTACACAGGCACAATAACAGAAATATTTATTGCATTTGTATGATAAACTATGAATGAGTTTTTCTGAGTAATACTGCATGACCTTGGGAGTTCAGTATTAGTAAAACAAAAAACAAGTTCATATTTTCCCATACAAATGCAGTAACCTTTTTATTATATACACATTTTGTTTTCTATCTAAGGTTTAATAATAAAAAGAATACAGGAAACAAGAATACAAGTAATTGAATTTATGATGTATGTTAAAATAAATACACAACCATAGATATATCAATTCACAGTAACAATATTAATGCACACAGCGCCACCCAGCAACCTTTGAACTTTGACATGCGCTCAACATTAGTTTTAAAAATTCTTGTTTTGGTCAACTTAAAATTTAAATTTAGAGTCATATTAGGAATGAATGTGCATTGAAACAACTTTTCCAGTTGGTCTGGTATGGATGGATTTTGTTTTTCTGTTGATCCAACTTGATTTTGCTTTTCTGCTTGTGATGGACTGGATCTTTTGTTATAGCTGTGTCATTTCTGTATGTACATGTGACTTGAGCAGTGGACTGGCAATGAATCAACTGCATCTCTGTTTTTTTCTGACATTGATTGTTTGGAATCATAATGTGTGAAACATTAATTCTGTGAATTGAAATTATCAAAAAGACACTGGAATATCACATTAATTTCATTTCAAGTGCAGTAAGAAGAATGTAATTTCTGTTGTAAATGTTGAAATTAAAGTACAGTTTTGCAGTGTGTATAAAGTTTTGAAACTCCTGACATGGGCCATATAATTTGGATTTGCAGAACTAAGAAAATACATTTTGGGGAAATTCAAGATGCAAAAATGTAAGTATATTTATTGATACACTGTATTCTTATTACCAGCTAAAGAAGACATGTTTATGCCTGGTCACTTGCACGCTCTCTGCTGGTGGGACCACAGCTAAGTACATGACCTGTATGGCTTCTATCGCTAGCCTACATCCAAAACATAGTATCAAAAAAGTTAAACAGGAAAATTTGCAAAGCAGCTACAGTACAACAGTTGGCAGAAATAAGACTTCTTCGTCGTCGTCTTGGCTTATTAGCTCTGAGGCTCTTAGTTTTTTACCAAAACCTTCAGTTCCATTTTTTTTCTCACATTTAGTATTGACTGACTTGTATAATGGTACATATCTGATAGATGTGATAGCCCTTGCTCTCAATATGCTTTTCTATGCTATTGTTATAGACCCTAGAAAGCACTGGTCATAGTCTGAACCATTCTATTTGTGTAAAGTTACGAACATTTCTCCCAATTGTTTAAATGATTGGAATGGTATTTTTTATACTGCATCTCTCACATTTATTGTGGACATTGCAAATATCACATTCATCATTCTTATTTGAAAGTTTCATTTGTGACTCAGTGAACTCATCCATATTATTAACTTTATCATCTCTACTTTCAAATGGACAAAACTGCTTGTTTAGTTCATCCACAAACAAATTTAATAATCCAAAAGCTAAAATGTCTACTGCATGAGTGTACATTGTTTGTGTACAAAGTAGTTCCTAATACACAATACTATTATTAGACACGTGCCATGTAACATGAAGCCATGCAGTATGGAGAAAATACTGCATGATTCTAACAATGTAAAGTTAATGGAGAAAAAGCTGAGCATATAATAAATGCTAGATGATTCCATACATTGCATATACACAGGAACTATAAGAGCAATATTTACTAGATCATTCCACATATTGCATTTACAACGGTACAAGAAGACAAAAATAGATGGGATCATTCTACACAATGCACCTACCTAGGCACACAAGGAGTGTAATAAATACAGTTTAATGTAAATACAGATTATTCTGTACGAACAATGAAGTTGAATAATTTCTATATTCAACTTCCCATGCGAACAAAAGATTTCAATTATTTAATTTATTAAATTTTACTTGAAATGCAACCAGCTGTAAGACTATTTATTACATGGCAAAAAAAATACCATTTTATTCGATAAAACTATAAAGTGATGCAGAGAAATGACCTTCAAGTATATCTTGATGCCAGAGACTGCATCTGTGTAATGTACAATGCCATGAACTCGTTTATAACAATTTAAGTTGTTAGAAAAAGTGTGTAAAATAGAAAATATGACATAGATTGATGAACTTTAATAACACAGATAATGTGGCTGTGTGAAAATATATGAAACTTTGGAGACCAAACCCAGATTTTGCCCCTGGTCACCCAATCACATTATACAAACTTTATTGCAGAATTCTACAATCCCACTGGATGAATTTTTAAGATGATGTAAGATCAAACAACAAAAGTTCTGTTAGTGAAACTGAGGCCAGAGGAAAGGCTATGTGATGTACAATACAAGTTATGGTACATTTATAGAGAAGGATACTACCAATGACATAGAACACTGAGAATGAAATTCTGGTTAGGTCTTGTCAACATCAAGCTGTGTACCAGTCTGACATTCTGTAGCTACATCTCCACTAAACCATGACACAGAAAGTTGATAATCAAATTCAGCTGGTTATATTAAGCTACATATAAAAACTTTTTTAACATTTTACCAGTTATTAAGAAACAGGTACTATTTATATCTGTACTACACAAGATACTAATGTCATTAAACAGCAATGTAATTTAACCTCTGCCCAAAAGTAAGTAATTGGAACTTTAACCAAGCTGTTCAGAATTGGTTTACAGAAATTAAAAAAATTAAAAAGTCAATAATTCAGGTAAAGTAGAAAATAAACTTGATTTTGGACAAGGTTAAGTCCAACATACAATATCACATTACAATAGCATTAAACAAATAAAAAAAAAATAAAAAAGCTAAAAACTAACTAACAACCATTGCGAATTAAATATATGTAATAATATGTCTCTTGCTAAAGTCAAGATGGCACACATTAGACAGTGGTTATTAAACAGTTGTTTGTTTTCTTCCTTTCCTATGTGAGGTTAAACTTGGATTGTGTGTTGCTATTTTTTTTTTCCTAAACATTTTATTTTTTTCCTGTACAAGTTGGCAATGGGATATAGATTATTTCTTTATTAAAATCCTCTTCCTTACAAATATCATGCATCAAACATCACTAACATAGTCCTTAATGTATGCACTAAACATGCATGGTTGGCTCTTCAGATTATTGACCAATGGGTCCTAATCACCTGGACATTTCGTCAAGATTTGTGGCCTTCAACTAAATTTACCGTGCATAAACCATTCTTTTCTTTTGAGACATACCATAACCATGAGCTCTGAAAATCCAATTCCAAAATCGATCCGATTTTATTTTGACCTAAGTGAATGCCATCCACAAACATTGGTCAAAGAACTTTAGATCAAATGTTATGCCCTGAAATCTATCAATCTAATTCAGTTTTCAAATGACCTTAGACTACAAAATCAAGATGTTGTTTATACAAGCCATCCCCAAAGTTTGGTCCAGGTGTGTGAGGTAGGACAAATCTGATTGTGTAGAAACCATATTTCTTCTTTCAGTCAGTAAACTTGATCCCTCTTTTTGACCCCAAATTAATAGAATTCTTCCTTACTCAAAGTGTAATTTATCCTCAATGGTTGGTCCATGGATTGGATGTGAAAAGAATTGCTCACTGAAGATGGCAAACTCGAGATCTAATTTTAAAAAATGAAAATGTATGGACAAATGGACATCATAACATAGCCTGCTTTACCATTTGGCAAAGGCAATGTTGTTTTCTACTGTATCTGTTTTATGTTATGTTATCTTTTATTTATGGTCTTTTATTTATAGACATGAAAAATAAGAATTATATATATATATATATATATATATATATATATATATATATATATATTTATTTATTTATTTATTTATTTTATTTATACCACATACATTAAAAAATAACATGCATTTAAAGTGTTGGTATAAAGCAATTTGATATACCAATACTATTGGTATATCAAACTGTGATCCACCCATGGCGCAATAATACGCATATATAAACATTCTTGCGAGCGTCTGCAGTTGATTCTAGATCAATGATCAATATCCACACATTAGTCACTAGTGACGTATGAAAAATAACGATGAAAAGTATTAATAATCCCCGTTTTCTAAATTAATTTAATATGGTACTCATTTTCATCACAATCCTTTCTGCTTTCTGTTCTCCCCTCCCCTCTCATGCATAACGGACAAACTGCGCAGAAATGTGGAATGAGAGAGAAAAGGAATTTGGGCTGGATTAAAACCTTGATAGAAATTACACCAAGTAACCTACAAGAATATGGTTCATCGTAACGATACGTGTGCACTTTCCTTGGGATTTACCTACAGTGTTTATCAATGATACAATGTTGCAAACCAGTAAATTCC
>JAECUM010094868.1:0-16652 GCA_016617855.1 Megalonaias nervosa | reverse complement strand
TTTTTCTTTTTGTGTCTGTGTGGTTCGTGTTTGAAACATCTATCAGCCGAATATTATATTTCCTGCAGAAAGTCGATGGTATTTTTATAAAATTAACTAGCGATGAATAGGCAGACATATATAGTTACCCGGATGCTAACACACACATTGACCCATAGAAACACATGCATTAGTATAGAATGCAGAGAATCTAACCATTCCTAGTAGCGATGCATCGCTGGTTATTTTTTTGTTTAACACGCTCTGGATTTATTTTAGCTTCGCTGTCATCTGACGTTTTATTTCCATAATTGCACTAGTCACTAATTCAATATCATAATCAGATGATGTTAGTGGAGGGCAGTATCCCAAATATCCATAATTGCACTAGTTACTAATTCAATATCATAAGCAGATGATGTTAGTGGAGGGTAGTATCCCGATGTCAATGCTTGCATAACAAAGAGGAACTGAATTTATCGTATTATAAGTAAAGCTTTAATGACGTTTTACACATTTTTAGCTTGGTGTAGTACTATGAATACCATTCAGAAATTGCAGTTAATCAATTTGGATCACTGCTTTTTCAAACTTATAACATTGACAATTGATTACATAAAGAGTAACTCTATCAAAGGCTGGATATTTTATGATTTTATAGATAGTAATAATGAATTGTTTATTGCAATATTTCCTCAGTATCAACCCAGTTTTACTGATTGACCATAGGAACATGCTGCCCAGTCATTCTGATTGACCATAAGAACATGCTGCCCAGTCGTACTGATTGACCATACGTCCGCATTTTGTATTGCATGCCGTTGCACTTTGAAAAAGCATAACAGTCAGATATTTCTGTTTCTTGTCCAAGCAGAGCTGGCCCTTCTGAAGAAGACCTTTACTGACCCTTCTGAAGAAGACCTTTATTGACCTTTCTGATGAAGACCTTTATTGACCTTTCTGATGAAGACCCTTATTGACCTTTCTGATGAAGACCTTTATTGACCTTTCTGATGAAGACCTTTATTGACCTTTCTGATAAAGACCTTTATCTCTACCTACTTCATCAGCATACTCATTTTCATTTTTATTAAAAAAATTGGGTGAAATTGTAAGTAGGATAGTTCTTACTACAAAACGTTTAGGGTATCAGCTTGTTAACATACAGCCCGTCACGACTCAGACAAGGATATTCAAAATTCCTGTATTCCTGAACTAAAATACAGTCTGTAATATAAGGTGTTTGCAGTTAATTAGGTCTTGTAATCAGTTACTGCTGACATGTGATTATTCCGTTTTAAGTGTGGCAGACAGGTGGGTGCAGTGGCGGTAGGAAAATATATTGGTGTCCCATCTGACTAGATCCTAAAGTTTGATACGATTACTGCATAGTCATTGCATATTCATTGGATAGTCCTTGCATATTACTTGCATAGTCCCTGCAAATTAATACAGCACTCGATGAAAATCGAAAAAAATGCCTTAATGAAGCAATTGTTGTGTTCGGGGTTATTGAATAAATGCTCTGTCGACCCAATTAGCACTAAATGGCGTAATATGACTTCAATCGTTATAGCTATTACCATTTTTGGTTATTAAATTATTGTGTAAACAAATGCATGTGTTCATGCCAAGACGTAAACAACACATTTTACCACTTCATTGTTACGTTTGGTTGCAATCTTCTGTTTCATAACATTTTAACGACCCGTTTGATGGCTGTAGTGTATTTTGTGCTCTTCTGGTTATTTTTATTGCTTCCGTTGCATTTGCATTTCTTTCCAACCGTGAATATTATCACGTTTATCTATCAGTGAGCTGACCAATAGCAAAAATGCTTTTGTCTCAGACTAGTCCTCGGACAAAGTGCAAAGTAAACACGTGCTTTTGACATGCACAGCCCGGATAAAGGTTTTAATTAGTTTTCTTCCACAACTTTCTTTCAAACATTCAACTATAAAAGTAAAACATTTTTATCAGCAAATGAATGATACCTTTTGTGGTTTCGAAATTTGCAATGAATGCGTCGTTAACAATAACCGTTTATATTGGCTCAATGGAAAGTCCTCCATGCCATATGTAGTCCTTTCTGTATCTTGGAATTCCAAACACAACTGATGGAGTAAGAGATAGGTTGAAAAAGGCTTGTGTCAGCCTCTTATTTTATCTTTATCTACTAATTTATAAATAATTTCATAAAAATTGTTGGCATCAGTTTAGAACTAGTATTTTGTTCTGTCTTTAGAGCGATTTGTCAAATTTAGGACTTAAAATGACGTCATTTTGCGGTGATCCAAAAGGACCTTGAATGATTATAAATAAAATGTAAACATATGACTTAAAAGAGAATGTGTTTTGTTTTAAAAGTATTGAATATCACATTAGAATGGCATTAAATTTAAATTGCTTATTTAATTTTTAAAAATCCAGTATTCTAACTTTGAGATGGATAATATGCATTGTGTCACCTTGCCGAGAGTTTCTATTTAGAAAAAAACTGTGTATTTCTAAAATGATTTTTCATTTTTGTACACTTTGTTAATACAATTCCGTTCTTGAAAAACAGAATAGCATCATTTAAATTGACTCAAGTGCTTGTTTTCCAAAAGGGTACATTGTACATGGAAGAGATTCCGCTCGATTCTTGCTGACAGCGCATGTTATACTTTGAATTGGAAGGCATTAATGTTCGCCAGAAAGGCAAGACCGTTACCTTCTTTTCAAAAGACTCTTTGTATCTACATGGGTCATTCTATTTTTATTTATCCAATTATTTATTTTTGTCTCTCTATCTATGTTTTCATTTTTATCGCACAGAAACATAATGAAAGGCTACATTTTGTGAATGGAAATGAGCATTGCTTCGTAACTGCAATAAAATCTCATTTATTTATTCATTTCCCTTCATCTGTTTCCCTTGATCGACATAAAACAGGATAAAATTATTCAGAATGACTACCTAGACTGCAGGTTGCATAAAATCATCAAATCAAAGGTCTAGTCTCTTAGCAACCAAACTCGTCTTCAGAGAAGAGAATAAAGTGACGATCTTGTTTGCAATAAAGAGTGGAAATGGTCCTGACAAAATGGCATTCCTTTTAGTTTCTTGTGTATAGGATCAAGAGTGATTTGGTTGTAAAATTACGTGCATTGCCAGAATTTGAATTGAGCGTTGAAATCTCACATTGCCATCGTCTTTTCATTCACAAGCACTTGAGTTATAATAGCAATGTGTATGCCTTTCATTGATTCCATTTGGCCTTTATTGACTAGATAGTTTATCTGAAGTCGTCTTTAAGTATATAAATCCTGTATTGCTTTAGTGAAATTTTTGTAGTTTAAAGTGTTACTTCTTTTGTTAACTCCTGGTAATTTTGAACTTTAACACGTTTGAAAGTGTTCCAGTCATGAGACTGATTATCAAACACTTCTTTTAATAGTGTGGGTAGTGTTCCTTACTATTCAGTTATTTATCCCAATGTTTGCATATCTTTCTACATCTTTTTTTTAAACATGGCTGTCCCATTTACAATATATTCTTATCAAATCACTCTGCATTGAAATCGGTTGTAATGGTTGAACTCATTGCCCCGTATTTGGTTGATTGTTTACGTCACAACTCAGGAAAGCATATCTTACCTGATATATTACAATCATTACTTTTGTACGTCGTAATTTTTCATAATTGGTATTTGTAAAAAGTGGATAAATGACAATCGTGGCCAACAAAATCATATATATATATATATATATGAGAGAGAGAGAGAGAGGCAGAGACAGAGGCAGAGCGACATAGATCATGTTAAAATATTACATATCTTTCACTCCAAAGCTCAACTTGGCTGTTAGTTAATGGAGCATAACAACTTTATAAAAATTTATGACGTTTTTAAGTAGTAAAATGTTTTATGCTGAAGATCAAATTATGTCTTACATACTGGTCAATTGGTCATTTTGCTTCACTTTTACATTGTAATTTTCTCATTCAACATTTATGAACAGTGGTAATAAACAAGCTTTTGGATGTGAATATTCGCCATTATTGCTCTAAATGTGTGACGATTAAATGAAACTGTTGTATAGCTCTTACGTACCAGCGCCCATGTTCACATGTATCCAAAGTTAATGTTGTTGTATGACCACGTCAATCTTTTCTATGCAAATCAGTGTGCAAGTAATTACGCATAAACATAGATCGTTATCAACGTTTACTTGCTGATTAAATATAGGGTAAACGTGTGGGTCTTTAGGGTGGTGTCCTTAACTTGTTGCCTTTGATGGTAGCACCACCGTTGTTCATACATCATCATTATTTGCAGGTTCTGGTCATGATCTAGTATTTCATATATCAGCTTGGTGTCGTGGTATAGTGTTTTGTACAATATCAGGATATTATGGTCAGTGTCATGCTCTAGTATTTCATACATCAGCTGGATGTCATGGTCAATGTCATGGTCTAGTATTTTAAACATCAGCTGGATGTCATGGTCAATGTCATGGTCTAGTATTTCATACATCAGCTGGATGTCATGGTCAGTGTCATTTTCTAGTATTTCATACATCAGCTGGATATCACGGTTATTGTCATGGTCAATGGCATTGTCTAGAATTTCATACACCAGCTTTTTTGCCATGGTCAATCTCAAGGTCTAGTTTTTCATTTATCAGCTGGATGTCATGGTCAATGTCATGGTCTAGTATTTCATACATCAGCTGGATGTTATCGTTAGTGTCATGGTGTAGTATTTCATACATCAACTAGATGTCATGGTCTTGCATTTCATAAATCAGCTAGTTGTCATGATGAGTGTCATGGTCTAGTATTTCATACATTAGCTGGATGTTATGATCAATGCGATAGCCTAGTATTTCATGTATCAGCTGGATGTCATAATCTAGTACTTTATATATCAGCGGCATGTATCTGGTAGATTTATGATAGATTGGACTGGCGTTAGCTCTGGTTATCATCTATACTTTATATATGAGCTTCATGTAATGGTCTAGTATTTCATACATCAGCTGGATGTCATGATCTAGTATTTCATACATCTGCTGGATGTCATGATCTAGTGTTGTATATTTAAGCTGGATGTCATGGTCTAGTATTTCCTATTTCATCTGGATGTCATGGTCAATGTCATGGTCTAGTGTTTCATACATCAGCTGGATGTTATGGTCAATGCGGTAGTCTAGTATTTCATATATGAGCTGGATGTCATGATCTAGTACTTTATATATCAGCGGGATGTATCTGGTAGATTTATAATAGAGAGGACAGGCGTTAGCTCTGGTCATCATCTATACGTTATATATGAGCTTCATGTAATGGTCTAGTATTTTAAATATCAGCTGGATGTCATGATCCAGTATTTCATACATCAGCTGGATGTCATGATCTGTTGTTGTATATTTCAGGTGGATGTCATGATCTAGTATTTCATACATCAGCTGGATGTCATGATCAATATCAGCTAGAAGTCATGGTCTAGTGTTTTGTATTTCAGCTGGAGGGCATTGTGTTCTATTTCGTATATCAGTTGGATGTCTTTGTCGGGTATTTTATATTTCAGCTGGATTTTTTTTATCAAGTATTTCATATGTCAGCTTCATGGCATGGTCCAGTATTTATATCAGCTGGATGTCATGGTCTGGTGTTTTACGTGAACTGTATGTCTTGGTCTGGTGTTTTACATTAGCTGCATGTCGTGGTCTGGTTTTTTATATATGAGCTGGATGTGATGGTCTGGTGTTTTGTATATCAGCTTCATGGTATGAGCTTGTGTTTATATCAACTGAATTTCATGGTCTAGTATGTTATATATAAGTTGGATGTCATGGCCTAGTATTTTATATATAAGCTTGATATCACGGTCTAGTATTTTATATATAAGCTTGATGTCACGGTCTGGTACTTTATATATAAGCTTGATGTCACGGTCTAGTATGTTATATATAAGTTGGATGTCATGGTCTAGTATTTTTTATATAAGCTTGATATCACGGTCTAGTATTTTATATATAAGCTTGATGTCACGGTCTGGTACTTTATATATAAGCTTGATGTCACGGTCTAGTATTTTACATATATATATATATATATATATATATATATATATATATATATATATATATATATATATATATATATATATATATATATATATATATATATAAGTTGGATGTCATGGCCTAGTATTTTATATATAAGCTTGATATCACGGTCTAGTATTTTATATATAAGCTTGATGTCACGGTCTGGTACTTTATACATAAGCTTGATGTCACGGTCTAGTATTTTATATATAAGCTTGATGTCACGGTCTGGTATATTATATATTAGCTTGATGTCACGGTCTGGTACTTTATATATAAGCTTGATGTCACGGTCTAGTATTTTATATATAAGCTTGATGTCACGGTCTAGTATTTTATATATAAGCTTGATGTCACTGTCTGGTACTTTATATATAAGCTTGATGTCACGGTCTGGTACTTTATATATAAGCTTGATGTCACGGTCTAGTATTTTATATATAAGCTTGATGTCACGGTCTGGTATTTTATATATTAGCTTGATGTCACGGTCTAGTATTTCATATATCAACTAGATGTCATGCTCTGGTTATTAATGTCAGATGTATGCATCTATTAGCATTGTAATGCAGAGTTCAAACGTTACTTCCGTAATTCTTTACAGTTGTTTGTTTTGCAACATTATAAATGAATATTTCTCCATAGGAACAATTCGGGTTGGAAAGTCTTTCATTTTATGGCATTTTCGTCAAAGTACAGAATTTGAAGGTATATTAAAAGAAATAGGTGTTGATGTGTCAGGGAAAGGATTGCTAAAAATGTCTGTATTTTTAAACATAGGTTTTGATGTGTCAGCATAGGGAAAGGATTGCTAAAAATGTCTGTATTTTTAAACATAGATTTTGATGTGTCAGCATAGGGAAAGGATTGCTAAAAATGTCTGTATTTTTAAACATAGATTTTGATGTGTCAGCATAGGGAAAGGATTGCTAAAAATGTCTGTATTTTTAAACATAGATTTTGATGTGTCAGCATAGGGAAAGGATTGCTAAAAATGTCTGTATTTTTAAACATAGATTTTGATGTGTCAGCATAGGGAAAGGATTGCTAAAAATATCTATTTTTAAACATAGTGTTGCTCTTTTGTACAATTTGACAATTTTATTATCAAAGCTCAGTGCAATGGAGATAATTTAGAAATCGTAAAGTTCTATTTATACCACTGCATATGCTTTTTTTATTAACATGTAAGGGTCATTTCTACTACAAGGGTTTCCAAACTATCACACCGATGCAGGTCACATTGATTCTAACTATATAATTCTATATACAGAAATGTTGGCATGAGAAAGAAACTTTCTTCACATGTAATATATTCAACAGGCGTTTGATAACTTGATATAACTTTGTATAGTCTCTCTAATTCTTCAGTTTAAAATTGAACGTTAAAATAAAAGATCATTAAACACTTTGCGGTAGGAAAATACATTTTAAACAGTAGTGCTTGAAGCGGTTGGAATATTTAACTTCTCTTTGTGAACATTTACTGATTTACATTTTTAAAACCTATATGTATGTTGGTGCTAAAATCCACCCGTCTTTAGAAACTAGCTACAGGTCTGGGAACATGTCCCCCCAGCACGCTGTCTTAATGGCTGTCACACTTGATGGAAAAGTCCTATTCAACACGTTAAACTATATCTGGAAACTCTTGAATCGATTCCAGGCAGCTTCTGTGGTTGTGGACATAACGTTAAGTCGTCCTGCATATTGTTCATTTCATTAGGCCGAGTTTTTTTGTGGTTTTCGAATCAACAGCAGAGCTAAAGCACCGGTATTGGATCTTTTGCTGTATTAAATGTTGTGCATTGGGTATACTTCATTTTCATCAGTGTGTCATGGCTTTGTCCATTTTCATGAGTATGAAACAGAATTGTGGTGTGTTACAGAACGACGTATTGTTCATTGTCTGCATGTTACATGAATGATCTTAACTGGGATGTATGGCTTCAATTTGTCACAGCCGTTTCAATTTGTCATAACTTGAGGCAGAGGATATATATATTGCTGCTATTAATGGAAATCTTCTAATGTTAGTTTGGAATTGATCCTCAATATCGCAGGGAATATTGCACTTGATTTTAACACAGGGTTTCTAGTATTCAGATTTTATTGAGTGAATGAATTTCGACGCAACTCAGATTTATATTAAACCCAATGACCCATGGCTTGGGTTTTTGCTTTATTCTAGATGGAAGTTTCTTCGATGTTGAACCCATTAGAGTGACACTGTAATATAATTACTATGTTTGTGACTGGTACTGGTATAGCCCGGAGACCCAGACGACTATATATAAAAAAAGATGGAATTCTGCAGTATAATTCAAAAGTGGAGATGCCTTCGAAAAATATATTGGACTAAGTAATTTACATACATCTACAGAAATTTTTGTATGCAGCATAGAAAAGTTTGTGTCCTAAGTTCTGTATGCAGCATAGAAAAGTTCGTGTCCTAGATTATGGTCAGGATATGGAGGAAATACAATCATTTGATCAGGATTATACACCGGAGGAAAACGATGGATTTTTAACCGAACAAGAAATGGCCAACGTGTCCGAACAAATGAGACAATTCCGTCGGCAGGACAGTTTTGGATGTCGTAGGAAGTGCGTCGTACGCCTTGAGGGAGCCAAATACACTATAGGTAAGCTATATGAAGCTTTTCATCCATCAACCAATTGTGTATCATAAATGTATTCACCCTTAGAAGGGAGAGAGCTTGATGGTTTACGTATATTTACAACTTCCATGCCGTTTTTACTGCTTACTGTAGTTTTTCTCAGTACTGGAATTATTGATAATAATATCGTTTGAAGATCGTGAAGCAAATGAACTGGATTGTGTACATTTAACGCCACGCAATATTAAGATGTTGCATAATGGCTAAATTAAAATAAATATTTGTATATAATTAGATAAATTATTGAGTTTTTAGCACAGGTATTTGCATGCATTTTAATGGATACAACACATAAATAGCAATTAGCAGATTACTAAATATGACAAATTTGATCAGCGGCAGTAACACTTAAATAGTAATCAGCAGCGGGTTTTAATGAGTAGTTGAGCTTTCTATAATGACGCTTCAGGTGTAGCTAAAAGGTCATGAACTCTTATTCAATGCCAACCAATCCAAAATGTCCCGCATTTTATTCCCGTTCCTTTATAATTAAAATCAAATGGAACCGTTACCCAGCAATACCTATTTATTTTATATCTCTTGTAAACATCTCCCGTGTTAAAGCAGAATAATAGACTGCAATTCATAGAACAAAAGATGTTCTTTTAGTCATATTAGAGCGTAAAAGAGAGAAATAGTAAAATTATCTCTTTTTCCTGCATAGACGTGCGTCAGTTTTAGAAAAATTCTAAAGCTTCCTTGCCTGACTGTTCTCCAAATGAAGCAATGGGGAACCTGGAACATGCTGCAGAATCAATGTTTTGTTCGAATATTTGGCTGTGTTGAGTTCCCAGAAGTATCAGACTAAAGAGAAAAAAAAAAGAATCAAAACATGCTTTACAGAATGACTGTGTCGTTGAAAATAAGAATGTTATTCAAATGACTAATGTCAGTGTTATATATATATATATATATATATATATATATATATATATATATATATATATATATATATATATATATATATATATATAAAGTTATGTTTATTTAGTCTGCATTGTTTGTTAATAATTTTGTATATTATACGCTATCGATAATTATATTTTGGACTTGACCTTGTCCAAATTCAAGTTCATTTTCTACACGACCTGAATCATCACCGAATTTGGTTTTGTAAACAACATGTTTGTCTCAGATTGAGTCGAGAACATTGGAAATCCCCTAATAAAACTCCTGGAAGGCTGAAAACAACAACGTTGCCATACAAATATGTTAAAGGAGTATATTGATAGATATTGTCAGGTTAATTATGCAGTCAGTTTAGTTGTACCTGTTCCAAACAGTGAGGATTTATGCGATGGAATGCAACCGGGCTGTAGTGACTTTGGAGTAACCAATCTTCGGAATTAAGAGATTATGAATAATCTGGACCAGAAACTTTCACATCGGCAGCAACAAGAAAAGAATGAGCTAAAACAGTTATGACTTGAATATGAACACTTGTTTCTAGATGCTCCAACAAGAACAAATAAGATTTACCATGACCTTGAAATTCTAGATGTCACGCCTGTGAACAGCATCCGTACAGGATTAATCCTCGCAACGGGGAATGTTTGAAAAAAAAGAAGTTAATTATTTGCTGGAGAATGATTTCATAGAACCGGGCGAAAGTGACTGGAGTTCGCCATGCATTCTTGTACCGAAACCAGATAATACTTTCCGCAAGTGCACTGACTATAGAAAAGTAAATAGTGTGACCAAAACAGATTCATGTACATTGCCAGGAATCGATGACTGCATTGATGAAATTGGAGACGCAAAATATGTACCAAGTTTGACCTTTTGAAAGGATACTGGCATATTCAACGGACGGAAAGAGCAAAGGAACGTTCGGCATTCATAACTCCAAATAGACTTTATCAATACAAAGTAATGACGTTTGGGATGAAAGGATCGCATATAGGTAATTGCTATGCTTACATCGATGATGCCATCATCTACAACGATACCTGGAAAGATCACTTAGAGGCAATTCGGAACTTTTATGACAGACTCACTGATGCAGATTTGAAGATTAATTTATCCCAACGTAAGGTTTGCCGTGCTTGTGTTACATTTCCAGGACATAATGTTGAACATGAACAAATTAAATCTATGGATGCTAAGATAAGGGTTATCTCTGAATTACTGTGCCTATAAGTAAAAGCAACTGATGAATTTTTGGGTATGACTGGATTGCATCGGAAATTTTATTCCAATTTTTCTTCAATTGCTGACCCCCCTGACAAGTTTATTGAGTAAGAAAACACATTGATTGGTCTGAAAAATGTCAGTAGGTTTTTGATATGTTAAAGGCCATATGTACGACAAGTTTGATTGGTCTGAAAAATGTCAGTAGGTTTTTGATATGTTAAAGGCCATATGTACGACAAGTTTGATTGGTCTGAAAAATGTCAGTAGGTTTTTGATATGTTAAAGGCCATATGTACGAATGCACCGGTTCTTTCATCTCTAGTTTCAATCATTTAAACTGTCTGTTGATGCAAGTGATGCTGGGGTTGGAGTAGCATTGCTTCAAGAAGAAAAGAATGGTGTTGATCATCCAGTGTGCTATTTTTCTAGGAAATTAAAGAAGTACCACAGACATTATTCCACAATCGACAAGGAATGTTATGGCTTTGATATTGGCTTTGCAACGCTTTGAAGTGTATATTAGTTCAGCTCCTTCTCCGATTACTGTATTTAGTGATCACAACCCCCTTATTTTCATTGGCAAGATGACAAAAGAAAATCAAAGAGTATGAATGTGGAGTTTGATGTTGCAGTAATACAATATTGACGTCAGGCACGTCAAGGAAAAATACAATCTAATAACAGATAAACCTTCACATGTATAGAAATATTATTTCATGTCTATTTTATGTCTTGCATAAGATTTCATCTTATTTAAAACAAAACTTACATCACACGTACATTTGAAAAATAGAAAAAGAAAGCTTTATTGCATAAGTCGTTCTTTTTTATTATGAGGAGAGATGTTACGTGTATTTAATTAGCATTGCTTGTTAATTTTGCATTCATTATATGCTATGGATAATTGCATTTTGGTCTTTACCTTGTCCAAAATCAAATTCATTTATTACCCGACCTGAATCATTGATTTTGATTTTGTAAACAATATGTTTATCTCCATCTGAATCTAGAACATTGGAAATTCCCTAATAAATTCCGGGTCTACCTGTTGTTTACCACATTTTATATTATAATATTAGTTAGAAACCTTCTAATTATAACTAAGATTTTATCTTGTAAACATTTGGAACCTTCTAGAATGAACGTCTAAGTTAGGTACCAGTCATTTTTTTTTTAAGAAAATGCCAATTGTTACCTGAGGTCAAGTGAGGATTGTATAATCTTGTTTATCCAGAAATTATTCCATATTGCTGCAAGATCTGAGCAATATCAGTTGTATTATTGTTGTGTCCAGTATTACATATGGATTAAAATTTATTTATTCGAATTATTCAGTTTAAATTATTATTGTCTGGAAATTACAAAGTGCTCGAAAATAACATTTTTTTTTAAAAACTTGAGACATGAATTTATAGTGAAATTAAAATAAGGATATATGTTTTGATTGTATTATTGTGATTATAAAAGGACTGTTGGCACATCACTACAGCCACATCATTTCCAGCATTGAATTTATTTTGGAATACCCGTAGTTTCGGAATTTTTAAATCCCAAGTATTATTTAACATTTTAGAAATCTTTAGTGAAATCAGCATTTTTTTTTACAATATCATCAAAAGTGGAGATCTTTATTTCAAATCCTACCCAGGAGCAGTTAGACTGTTTGAAAAAAGATGAATTGCTTCAACTTGCTAGAAAATATGATCTTTTTGAAGCAAAGACTTTTTTTACGAAACAAGAAATAAAATATATTTTGGTCCAATATTAGGCGGAAAAGAATGTTTTGGATAAAAGTGATTTGGTTTTGATTAGTAAGTCTGTATCAGACTCTAACATAAAAATAAAGGAATTAAAATTTAAATACAATATGGAATTAGAGCTAAGAAAGCTTGAACTCCAGGAAGATAGAGAGGAAATACAAATGCAAATGCAATTAGACAGGGAGGAAAGAGAGAGGAGAATGCAGTTGGAGAAAGAGGAGAAACAAATGCAATTAGACAGGGAGGAAAGAGAGAGGAAAATGCTACAGGAGAGAGAGAGAGAGAGAGAGAGAGAGAGAGAGAGAGAGAGAGAGAGAGAGAGAGAGAGAGAGAGAAACAAATGCATATGCAATTGGAGAAAGAGGAGAGAGAGAGAGAAAACTGCAAATGCAAAACGAAAAGGAAGGAAGAGAATTTAAATTTAGATTAAAATAAGTAGAGCTGGCAAATGAACTGCACATCCCCACTTTACTTACATATTCAAGTTTTGATGTTACTAAGAATATCAGGTTAGTGCCCCCTTTTAGAGAAAAAGAAGTAGACAAATATTTTCGTCATTTTGAGAAAATTGCTGAAATTCGTAATGGCCAAGAGAGTACTGGACTCTATTATTACAGGGTGCACTATTCGGAAAAGCCCGAGACATCTGTGCTTCCTGTCAGTACAGCAGATTGTGATCTGGTTAAGGACTATATCTTAAGGATTATGAGTTAGTCCCTGAGGCTTATCTGCAAAAATTCAGGAACTATTAAAAAGCTGGACACACTCATGTCGAAGTTGCAAGAGAAAAAGAGCAGTTATTGATAGGTGGTGCTTAGCCAAGAAAGTTGATCAAGATTACGAAACTCTAAGATAACTCGTATTACTTGGAAGAGTTCAAGAATGGCGTCCATAGTGACATTAGGATTTATCTTGATGAGTATGAAGCCGAAACTTTAGAAAATGCTGCTCGTACTGCTGACGAGTATTCCTTAGCTCATAAAGTTTCTTTTGTAAGTAAGTCTTCCACCAAGCAGTCGTCTGGCAAAACATATTTCAGCCTAATACGATCCCTTCTAAATTTTAATCTGGCACAACTTTGATAAATCAAGTTTCAGATAAGCTTGATCAAAAATCCTTGTCTCTTCCTACGTGTACCTATTGCAAGAAGAAAGGACGCGTTATTTCCGATTGCTACAAACTGAAAAATAAACATCAGAATCAAGACAGACCTATTCCAAATGCTCTTATTTCTAAGAGGTCAAGGTCACGGTCATGAATTGACAGCAATACATTTGTTGGGTCTAATAAATTCCAGTCTGATTTTATTATGGAGAATTATAAACCATACATGTTGAAGGTTATATCACTCATGAGTGATTCAGCCAATCCCATCCCTATTAAAATTTTAAGGGACACGGGGGCTTCTCAGAGTCTTTTATTATCAGGTACTTTGCCTTTTTCTGAGAAGTCTTCTTTTAATAAGTGTTCTTATTCAGGGAGTAGAGTACGGCTTTGCTAATGTTCCTCTCCATTGTGTAAATTTGTCATCAGACTTAGTCTCAGGACACGTGACAGTCGGACAGTGCCTTCTTTATCCACTGAGGTGAAGTGTTATGTATATTTAATTCAATTGTTTGTCTGTTTTAAATTTTTTTATTTCATTACATGTTATTGTAATGTAACATTGTTTGCTGGTCTTGACCTTGTCCAAACTTGAGTTCATTTCTGCTTGAGCTGATTGACTTTTTAAAATATTTTTTTATTTCATTTATATAAACAACTAATAATAGCTTCATTATTCTCCATCTGTATGAGTTTATTATTAATATCATTATTCAGGTAAACAAGAAAAAGTCAATATGTTGATCAGGATCAGGGTTTTGGAGATTCATAAGTGAATTTTATAGGCTATTGTGTTGTAAATAAACAAGGCTCACTAGATCATTCTAGAAGGTTAATTTCCA
Source organism: Megalonaias nervosa (assembly GCA_016617855.1). Taxonomy (NCBI): domain Eukaryota; kingdom Metazoa; phylum Mollusca; class Bivalvia; order Unionida; family Unionidae; genus Megalonaias; species Megalonaias nervosa. The sequence goes on along the minus strand of JAECUM010094868.1, from coordinate 2,057 downwards.
TTAGGTAATGGTAGTTTTTAGAAAATACTAAGTGTGACCTGAGTTCAAGCAGAGAACTATCTTATCTTGTGACTGTAAAGATTTTACCAGTCGTGCTTTAACATCTAGCACTTTAAGTTGTATTATGTTGTGACCAGTTTGGGCTGAATTTTATTTTCTTCAAATTATTGAATTCAGGTGATTATTTTCTCTGGAAATACAAAAGTGCTCTGATAAAATTCTTGGATGAAGACATTCATTGGAATTTATACTGAATTCAAACCTGGAATAATAATTCTGTGATTCAACAAGAGATTGTTGACACATCATCATTCAGTAGGCTATAACAGACACGTCATCGCCTTCAATTGTGGATCTCTTCGGGACTTGAACTGAGCTTTATTCAGGACTTTTTATTACTAGGAGGTGTGTCCTTAATTCTTGGATTATATTTGGATTCAATTCGCAATTTGGTAAGTTCTCTTTTCTCATTTTTCACTTTGTATTCTTGGGAAATAAATTATTTGTTAAATTTTACAAAGCTTGTTGTCATCACTCTTTTCTGTTACTTATTTTAAGAGCGCAGACTCGCAATCAATGACGACACGGAGATATTCTGGGTAGTAGCTACTGGATAGCTTTCTCACATACCTATGTTGGCCGAATACGATTCGAACCCACGCAGACAGAAGTGAGATGTGAGTGTTCCATAAAAGCGAGCGCCTTAAAACCATAGCAACATAGGTAGGTAGATAGATAAATATTTTGTCAAGTGGTAATCTGTATTTATTGTTCGTAATCCCATTTTTCTTGACAATTTTTATGTCAATATTTATAGATTTACATTCTTAACTCTTGCTAACTTTCAGAAACAAAGTTTTCTGAAATATTTTAGTAAAATTCATATTCCAAGGACGAGCTCCCCAGTACCGCCATAAGTGAATTACAACCATTGCAGTTTTACGAGTAAATGAAAATTTTAGTTGGTATAGATGTTAGAAATTATTAATGACGGCCAAATAATGACTTCCTGCTCAGTGTTTAAGAATGATTATGTTCATGCCAAACCTATGGAGTGTATAGCATGAAAGTCATGATTACGAGGAATATGTTTACCTACAAAATGCAAGACGCCAACCAAAAATAACTTTATTACCGACTGCTACGGGATCAATAAATGCCTACGGTGTCGATTTAAACAGTCGATAAACACAGAACAAATAATAACATGATGCAAAAATCAAGTTGGTCAAAAATTTATTAAACATCCGGAGAATGTTTTCTTTTGTGATGGAATTGTCTGCTATAAATGTTGATTTATCTATGCTCCGCATTGGAAAATCTGGTTTTACACAATTCAATAGGGAGATAGAAGCTATTTGTACTTTGGAAAGTGTCCCTAGGTTTACATTAATAATTACAGTGAGCGAGTAAGTCCTTATGATAAGTATCAAGCATGAATATGATGCACAGAGGAACAACCATATTAAAGCACGGGCAAGCAGAGGATGGTCCTTGAATCATAAAAAAAACACTGGCAAGTAGTGTATGGTATTTGTCTCAACCATATGAAAGCACGAAGAAACTATCTTTGAGTTATATATAAACAGTGTATGCTCTTTGAGTTATATATAAACAGTGTATGCTCTTTGAATTATATATAAACAGTGTATGCTCTTTGAGTTATATATAAACAGTGTATGCTCTTTGAATTATATATAAACAGTGTATGCTCTTTGAGTTATATATAAACAGTGTATGCTCTTTGAGTTATATATAAACAGTGTATGCTCTTTGAGTTATATATAAACAGTGTATGCTCTTTGAGTTATATATAAACAGTGTATGCTCTTTGAGTTATATATAAACAGTGTATACTCTTTGAGTTATATATAAACAGTGTATGCTCTTTGAACACTGGCAAGCAGTATGTGGTATTTGACTAAACGTTATAAAAACACGTCAAGCAGTGTATAGTCTCTGGTCGAATAACACGGCAAAGTAACGCATAGTGTTTGGTCGAATACCACAACAAGCAGTGCATAGCCTTTGGTCTAATAACACGACAAGCAGTGCAT
>JAECUM010094867.1:0-17480 GCA_016617855.1 Megalonaias nervosa | reverse complement strand
ATTATTAGATCCGGACACTATAGAATCATGTAAATAATAGTGACGAAAATTACTCGACAAAGGCAGCTAAGAAGACCATGCATAAATCACCCAAAATATTGTACCAATATCATCGGAGTTTATGCTAAAAGCTTGTACATGAAGCTCCGCTAAGGAATGCAACTTGGATTAAGAAATGTTAGCAAAGGAATGATTTGTGGTATAACCTTGATTTTTAAGAACAAGAGTATCACAAGGTACATTTTATGCACAGCTCGTAAACTTTTATCCACTGATGAACTTGGCCTATAGGCTCGAAATCTACCAGCTGCAATTTGTTGAGCTGGTTAAGGTTTGGTCAAAATATCTTTACTGATTTCAAAGTGGCAGTACAGCCTTAGCCTAGGGGGAGATGTTATTTATATTAATACGTAATACTCTGTAAACAAAGTAGTTTTCGGCCCTTGATTTATATTTGATATTTCAGTGCTGCTTACTTATTTTCGTCGCTTTAATTTGTTTTCATGATTTATATATTTGAAGATAAAATAGAGAGAAATTACTGAAAGAGTTTACACCAGCCGTTAATATAAAATACTCAGCACATATTTATTAATGAACACTTTCAAGAATTGTGACTGTGGAACTTGTTCGTACATAAATTGTTCTCTTCAAACACTATTCACTTTTGCTGTGCTCTGTACGCTCATCTAATGTTGCTCTCTCATCTTAGAATTAATTTATTTAAATATTATTAAACTTGCAGTCAATGCAAATAGACTTGGTCATACTTTAAAAGATAATGAGTAATACTCTACATGTTATTATATCTTGTTTCAACCCTGTACATTGGTTAAATTATCAACTGGAAGCAATGTACACACCAGAGCAGTCACACCAAATGGTATTACATTTGACAATGACTTTAATATATTTGCTGATAAAAGCAATAAGAAAAATCGTATGTTTTCATAACTTGTTTATAACGAATTTTATCCCAATTCCTTGTTGTTAAAGATTTATCAATTATCTCTTTACATATTCCATCTACAATGTTAACATTCAATTCCGGTTTATATTGTTCTGCTTCATATCGACGAGAGATTTACATCATTGGCCTTCTTTTTCTATCACTGTTATTTAAAAGAAAATTTTATTCGGTTCTGTGTTCATTAAAATAGAACGAAAATGACAATTGCTAGCAAAATGTCATTCCATCATATTCTTTATGATAACAATGATTGTTTTTGGTGTCAAACTCCTGATAAATCATCATCATCGAAGATAGATGAATTTGACTTAAACAAAGACTATTTTAGGCATGCTTTATGCATGGATTAGGTCAAACGCTAAAGATAACATGGAGAGGACAGTGATGACCGAGCTGGAAGTGATGGGACTATCATGGGGCGAATCAACAAACCATTGCTCAAGACCGACCAAGATGGCGGAAGATAGTCACACCCTTATGTTCCAAACGGGACAAAGAAGACTAACTAATGCGAAGATGAAAATCTGTATAAAATTAATTCAACCTCATTGAAAAAATTGAAAATTAAACAATTTATGCTGAAACAGGCAAAGATAAATAATAGATTTCCCAAAATTATTTTGGTTTGATAAACGGTATTAAACTACATTTGTTAAACCTAGCACTACGTTATAGCTGAACATAAAAGTGCAAGTGAATTTCTAACGTCGTTAGGATTTATAATAAGAGGAAATGCGTGGATCTTACCAACCGAAAGCAATAGTAGAGATCTAGCACAACACGCTCTTAATCCGCTTGTACGTAAAAGCTGAGATCATGCAAACAGTCAGTTCAAATGGCACATAAATGCAAGTGATTAACACGAATAAACCATTTTAGTGAGACATTACAAAACATAATTGTCATGAAAGAAATGTAAGTTAGAGTAAATAGAACACGTTTGAATCATTGTTATGTATAATATATATTGTGTGCTTAACATTTATCGATGAATATAAATTGTGCTTTAGGATAATGGCAAATAAGTACACAACACGTTGCCATAGCATTTTGCGCTTAGAATGTTCTGGAAGCAAACGTATTTACAGTTTGATGCAATTTTTCAGGATAATGACTATTATCTGGGTATACATTCCAAATTCATTTAAGATTTTGGGAATATAAGACCTGAGATTGCAGTTGTATTCAGATATAACTTGGGAAGGATTATTTATTTAAATTAATCATTGTGTTAATAAAGTGCTCAGTGACATCTGAGCTAGCACATTATTTTGGGTTTATAGTAATGACATTCAGGACTACTGGAGCATCAGCACATTAAAGACTATTGGGATTCATTTGGAACATTATATACGTTTAGATTTGTGATAGAGTATTGTTTTGGATCTAATTCACAATACCGTAAGACTTTTTGAACTATATACTTTATAACCTAGAAAAATAAATGTCTTGAAGATTTTACTTATATTGGTGGTTTTACATATTTTGTTACTTAGTTTAATACCTAGAGTCGTAACAACCACATAATATATTATTTTCTTTACAAAAAATAGGTGCATTTGGGTATGTTAATGCTGTCAAAGTAGTAAAATGAACATTTGATAATAAAAATACCGACATACAAATATATAAGAGAGGAAAGAATATAAAGATTATATCTCAATAGAAAGAAATGAATAAACAATAAGCAAAGTTAAAGTAACTACTACAAAGTATTTCAAGGTAAAAGGACACAAATGTAATAATTTAATAAGACGAAGTTGGATCCTAGGTAATACACATGTACATCCACAAACGCATTCACTGAGTGCAGTTATAGGATTATCTCTATTAAAATTGTCAAATGTCTCTGAATTCAAGTTGAAATTTTAAAGCAATGCAGTTTAATTTTAGAAAATGTAATAAAGTAATATTTTATTTTGTAAATATGAAGATATACTGGCATGCTTTCATTAAGTATTATTTGGACCCTTTCCTTTCATATTGCATTACTGAAAGAGCTGCTCTGATGAAGTTATTAATAAAGTTACTACATCAACATAGTAAGGATGACAACAAACGGAATTTAAGTAAAAAGACAATACAGCTACATCTGCACACATGACACACATACACACACGCACACACCTCTACAATGTCATTATGATATATATACCATAGTACAACAGAAGGTACGTAATGATTTACAGGCACATACATATATGTCTAAAGGAAATGCTAACGATTTTTGCTAAATTTGGACGCTGATAATTTGTGTTCCCAAATAAAAATTACATCAATTCGGCATAACAAATCTGCTATTCACTATCTGCAGCCATGGTTAAGCTCAAACACACTAAATGAAGCAGCATAAGCTCAGCGGTGGCAGTTTTGTTTTCCATCCGAAACCGATATTTATTCTACATCGGCAAGAAGCAGAAGTATGGCTAAGCCAAATGCCTAAATCATGATAACGTGCACAATCGAAGCCAATGGAAAGTTCACATTAAGCCGTAATTTGTAGGATTTATAGGGAAAATGGAAAATATAATGGTAAAAATGTTCATAGGAATGACATGATTGATAGTTATATTGACTTTGCATCTCATTGCTGAAAAAGTTCTAGGGACAATGTAAAACGTAATGTTAAATCTATCCATAGATTCAACATTATGGATCAATACGGGGCCTAAGGGAAACATAACATGGGTAGGCATCTATGAGGAATAAAAGGAATGTTACATAGAAATGCTGATCAGCACCACAACTTAATGACCAATACACAATAATCCACTTTCCAACACCCCACACATTCTAGCTCTGAATAGGGTCCATGGGATTATTAAACTAAAATCTTGAAAATATAGCTTCGACTGTCTTAAGGTTTTACATCCCGTATTTATCGAATAGTTAGTATACATTACATATGGTGTATGCATTTTCATGATTTTGATATGCCATCATGTTAACATATCACTTTATGCGAATTTGATTGGTCTAAATAAGCCATAAAAATTTTTGCGCGATATTCTTGTGACTGATTGGCTGCGACCATTGAATTTTCCTTAACCATCATTCAGTAAGTTATATTTTACTATTACAGGCAACTTTTTGGCGATCATTTTTCGAATTGATTGCACAAGGAGAACTGAGAAAAAACTTGTCTATCGGCATATGGGTAATGTACCCCAGAGGAAAATAACCCCAACGAACTAACGTTTTATATTATGTGATGCAGTTTTCCGACTCTAAATAAACTTTGTCTATGTCTACTATTCCAAATCAAATAATGTCAATATCAGATAACAAATACGTTGCAGTAAATCTGGACTTTCTGCATCCAGTAATCATCCATTCGCATGAACATACAAAAACTGAAATTTTTAGTAATGGAATTGACACACGTTAGTGGAAATATTGTAACCACTCCTAACAAAATCGTTACATACGGCTTGTCTAACACAACCGGAGTAAACTAAGTGACATCACATAGGAATTGTTTTCATTGAAGATCCAGTGTTGCAAATGATGCTGTCTGTACAAACTGTTCATTGACTTGGAAGCATGTTGCGCATTGAATTAAATTTGTAAAAGAAACCTACTTTTAAATGGTACTTATTATAGCACTGCGCATTATTAATTCAGTTAGCTTCTAGGACTATTTCTGAAAGGTGCGTCGTTAAGTCAGAATGAACTAAATTAGTTTCTTCTTCTTTCTCTCTCAACTATTTCTTTTCAAATAAAACCTACGTGATAAATATAATATAAACTTTGGTAATGATTTAATATTGAATTTATGACACTCTTTGAATGATGTCGCCATGACACACAAAAGCTGGACAATATTCAACTCGTGTGATATATTCAGTATTAAATCCTTATCCATTTGAGACTCTTTGTACAATTTCCACTACGAAAAACAAAGATGTGATTGTACAGTAAAGTTAGAGTGAGAACAATAAAGAAAAGAAAGAAGAAGAAGAAGAAACGAAGCAAAAACAAAGTAAAAAAGGAAGAAAATGGAAAAAAGAACTAGATGTCACTAATGTAAGATTGAGAAAATTGACTGGAAAGAAAGTTACCCACAGTGATCTAAACAGAACGGTTTGAACCACTCATAGATATGCAGCAACGTTTTTCAGCGTTTCAACGTCTGACAGTAGTAGATGTATATGAGGTTTTTATGCCAAAGAGGGTTTTAGGCCAGAAACCCTTAACCCCCCTCAAAAATAAATATATTCTAACATTTTTTCACCACCTCAGAGACCCCCTCTCCCTCAAAACACCACCCTCCTCCAAATTTTTATCTCAGAAAATGATGAAATTTTGAAACCCAAAGGGGATATTAGACCAGAACCCTCACCCCCTAAATTTTGGAGAGATGAGGTTGGTCAGATGACCCAATGACATTTATTGAGAACATGGTTGATGAATGATATTTCTAAAGCAGTACAAAATTAAACATCTACTACTGTTGTAACCCATATTTTATGATAATCTTTTTCATATCTGCTGACTCTCATTGGCAGAATATCTGTTAACATACTGTCAATAATACTAAACTCACGTATTAAATAGTCCATATCATATTTTATACCTCGCAAATAAGATCGTATTTGATCAAGTAATTTATTGTAAGTTATACTTGCTGTTTTACAAGAATTTTTTTTTTTTTGTTTCAAGTTTAGGTTCAACTTTTTTACAAGTGTTGAAAGAGAAACACCGACACCAGATATTATTAACAAAAACGGATTTAATGATGCTCCACTTGAAATTATACCAGAGCTAGTCATTAACAATGGCAAATATGATATTACTCGAAGTATTCTACGGTAGTATTTATAACATTCTTTTACACATCAGAGGTTTTTATGATAAAATTTATAATAGTTTACTAATGCGTCAACATCTTGTTTTAGAATTTCTTCTGAAATGTGATGGAAATCGATGATATGTTTTTTCATTATACAATTTTTTACACAAAAACAAAAGTTCTGACACCAGGAATTGAATCAAGAAACTCACGAAATTTATTATTATTAGGATCAGCTATAAAAGTTCTGTATTTGTCATAAACATCTGACGAAGTATCCTTATATCGTTCATCTGTTAGTACACATTGTTTCTTTAACCAAGCGTATGGATCAAAACTATTTCCTACTTCAACCGCCTACAAATCTGTTTGATTCACAAATTACTGTAATCGATTTCTGTTTCATCAATATACCCTAAAACTAAGCTCAACTGATCTAACGTGAAATTTTTGAGAACAAGATGTTGTCTGATAATTGCATATGCGACTACGAAATTTGCTAACATTAATGTTTTAAGCTTATCTAGTTCAATTGTAAGAAGACCAACAGCAGAAGCTACTTTTAACATTAATTTTTCATATGGTTTTGTGAGTATTGTTTTACTTTCGTTGTAATAATTTCGTAGTGACAATTGTCTAGAGTATTGTAATGATGGTAATGGAATATCGTCTTCTTCACTTATATCATAATAAGAATCAGACTTTACTTCCAACTTTGTTTGATCGACTAATTCAAAAAACTTTTCTCGCTCATCATCACTAAAATTACTAATTTCATCGCCTAAAGTTTTGATTATCTTTAGAGACTTGTTAACAATAATCGGATCAAATTCTGGGTCTTTTTTTAAGTATCATTGGCAAAATTGCGTTTGCGTACACTTTAATAATTAACTCTGCGTCTGACGTCATAGTAACGATTTTAACCAAGGTTTCTTTGTCATTGTAGTACATACCGAGATGTTTAAAAATATGTCGTTTTGAAAAACTATCATATACATTTTTGTTTCTTTTTATTCTTATTTTCTTAGTTTCCGCTAGTTTGTCAAGACGAGTATGATTTTCGTTTATTCGTCTTTCTTCCAATGTTCTTCCACTATAAACTTGTGCTTTTATTAAGTCTGATTTGATTATCAAATCTATGTTATACCAATCAAGCTCGAGTAATATTTTTTTAAATATAATTTCAACTTGTTTTTGTTCTTCTAGACAATCATTAGGATGACAGTATCTGCTTATAATGTCAAAGTTTTCTATTGCTTTTTTCAGTTGTGGTCCTCGCATATGCATAACGCGAATAAAATTAGCAGAATTTCCTGGCAATGTTGAATTGTCTAATGATTCGATGCCAAGTTTTTTCAAACCTTGTAACATTTTTGCCATGTTATTAACAGCTCCAACATCTATTTTAGGGTTAAAAATATTATCATAAAATTCTTTCGCAACGGTTATAATTGATGGTTCTGACATTATTTTATAGCATTAGATTAAATTTGATCATCGAGTGTGTATATTTGAAATGATGTCAGTCCTGGAAACGGACGTTCAGCAACAATAACATAAACTCGAAAATACAAGTACTTGTTAACAGTGTTTTCAGTCGGAATCGTAAAATATTGTGTTGTTGTAATATACGTGTCTGTTGTGCTATACAATGTTGCTCAATTAATATCATCATTTGATCCTTCCAATCGCCAATTATAAATTCGACCAACGCTAGGATTTAATCGACCTCGCAAATGAAATTGCCAAATAGCAATTGCAGTAGGACATTTGATTTTGATCCAAAAATTTTCAATTTCTCCGTTGGTCGTCCATTCGTGTCTATCAGTGAAAGCGTAATAAGGATAATTTTCAGGATAAAACGATGATGCGCTTACCTCAAATCCAACTGCTGACTTAAACAGTATTGGAATATACCCAACATTATTTTTGGTTCGTTTTACACTACTAAACAGACTGTCAACATACGCTTTATTTGTCAGATCGTTAGGGTTAACTGGAACGTAATTCGTCATTGTCTTGTTGGCTTTCATGTTTATATTCCCTGACATCGGTCCACCGGATTTCTTAAAATATGGGTTAAGTTCTTCTTTTAATTGAGCATAACTAATAGCATCAGTGCTATCAGATGGTGAGGTTACTGGTAATCCAGTTATTTTTTAATTTAACATGGACAGGTCACCTGTCATTGTATCACCGGCTTTGTTAAGCTTATTATCGTCAACAGATTTTAGTTGTGCATAACTTACAGCTTGTGTTTGATTTAAATTTTCTGGCGGATATACAATCTCTAAATTTTTAAAAAATTTTCCTGACATGTTGATATTACCTGTAACTTTCCCACCTATTTTATCAAGTTTGTTATCATCAACATACTTCAACTGCAAATAACTTACCGCTTGAGTTTGATTTAAGTTTGCTGGTGGATACCTGGTCTCCAGATTTATAATTTTTTTCCTGACATATCTAAGTTACCGCTTAAAATTCCACCAGATTTATCTAGTTTATTATTGTCGACTAATTTAAGTTGTGCATAACTAACAGCTTGTGTATTAAAGACATTTATTGGTGGGTAATCTGTTTCTAAATCTAGTACTCGTTGATTTGACATAAACAAGTTTCCCGTCATTGTGTCGCCGGATTTTTTCAGGTAACCTGATAAATCAACCTTACCATCTGTTATTGTACTTTCAGCCGATGAATCTCCTACTAATGTTCCAAATTTTGTATAATAGCTCATTATTTATTTATCGTCTGACAATTTTTTTATACAACATAAAATTGTATAACAATAATGGCAAAATCGTCGATATTAAACTTTGATACAGAGCGATTGGTGAAACATAAACATGAAAACGAACTTCCAGATTGTCATTATCTTATTGTTGGAAGAACTGGATCTGGGAAAACAAACTTGCTTATGAATTTACTTCTGGGAGATAATTTTAACTACGATCGCATTTATATTTACACAATTAATCCACAACAGGATAAGTACGAGCTACTTAACAATTATAATGACAAACTTCGTGATGATCTTGAGGCTGATGAAGATTTTTTTATTATCAAACAACCAGAAGAACTTGTTCCAGTTAATCAACTTGATTCGTCCGAACACAAGATAGTTGTTTTTGATGATATTCCGCTAAACAACAAGGAAATGAATAAAATAAGATCATATTTTTCATTATCACGTAATAAAAATGTAATTCTATTTATCTTGCTCAGGGTTTTTATAATGTTGACAGATTTATTCGGCGAAATACTGGTTGTTTTATATTATTTCCAGGACTTGACAATGTTGACGTTAGAAATATTGCGAACGAACAATGTGGTGATGTAACAAAAGATAAATTTATTGAATTATATCATAAAGCGACGGCAAATAAATATGACTTTTTTTTGTTTGATAAATTAACAAATGATACGAGTAAAATGTTTCGCTGTTGTATTGAAAAATACCTACAGTAATTTTTATAGAAAATAGTATATAATTAATGGAAAGACAAACAAAGTACAGAAAACATATAGAAAATCTAAAAAAAACTTGTTAAATCTAAAGCTGAACTTAGGCAGATGATCCAACAAGCACGACGTGGTCAAGTGGCTGCAGCAGAAACAACAGCAGCCGCTCTCAAACCAGTTACTGAAGCTTTACTTGGAAAACAACCTGAAATTAAACCATTATCAGAAGAAGAAGTTAAAAAAATACAAGAAAAAGGTTTACTAGGATTAATCAAAGAACAACAAGAAGCGGCTGCTGGAAGAATTATTGTAAGATCTGAAGAAGAAAAAGAAGATTAGCCGGGGAACTTACAGCAAATTAAACCATTATCAGAAGAAGAAGTTTAAAAAATACAAGAAAAAGGTTTACTAGGATTAATCAAAGAACAACAAGAAGCGGCTGCTGGAAGAATTATTGAAAGATCTGAAGAAGAAAAAAGAAGATTAGCCGAGGAACTTGCAGCAAATATAGCTAATCCTGTTGCAAGACAAGCTGAAATAGATCGACTGATAAATAATCCACTGGAACTTCAACAAAGATTAGCAGAAGCAGCAGTAGTTAGACCAATTGAAAGAAGGTTAGAAGAAAAAGAACTTAGAAGAGAGAGAGAAAATATAGAAGAAAAAAGAAGATTTGAATATGATTTAGAAAATATAGATATCAGGATAAGAGATGACGAATATAGAAATTTTAATAAAAAATATGATTACTTTAGGGTGTGAAAGTACACAATATTAACAAAGATGATTTTAAAGCAGACGAAAAAATTGAAGAGCTAGAAAAAATAAAAGAAAAGAGTAAGGAGCATCTCGACAAGGTAGTTTTAGAAAATAGAAATTACTATGATAGCATTAAATTATATCGACATGGAATTATCGCTGATCTTTATATTAAGGCTATTAATAACATAAAAAGTAACAAATACAGTCATCACAATAGTAGCTTAATTACCGAAGCAAAATCAATTGATGAAGGACAAGAAAATATATGTTTTTAGACCAGCAGGTCCTATGACGATGACTGAAGAAGATTTACAAAAATCAGTTGAGGAAGATAATGAAGAATGTCGTAAAAAATATAAAAACCAAGCAAAACAAGAAATAATGTATTCGGAATATTTTGCTTTTATGGAAGATAATGACATTTCTGAAGTTGATAATATGTATAATTGGGAAGAAGATGAATACGAAGATCTCATTAAAAAATTAACTGATATTACAGAAAAAAATATAGAAGCTTACGAAGAAACTGATACAGCTGAAATAAAAGATGTTGAAGGACTTTATGAAAAAGCTAGAAATGCTGTTATTGCTGCTGTTTTTAAAAATACTGCAATAAAATTTAGAGATAAAGAATATGTTGAAAAAAATAATTTAACTTTTTAAAAATTATTTAAAGGTTATGATGAAAATCGCTTAAGAAAAATTTTAGAAGAAGAAAGAAAAAAAGGAAATGGAGTTAGAATATTTTCATCAGTTATTGAAATGATTGGCAGATTAATGTTATTGATATCATCAAAGGAAGCTGGAAATGTTGGTGCTGAAATTGACAATGAAATTATTGACATACTTGATAATTTGAGATCGGAAAATTTATTAACATCTGACGAATACGAAACTTTACATCGCGATTTAATTTTATAAAAATGTAATAATACATGGCAGCAACATTATTACTAGACTCTAGCCAATCTGATAAAGATAGCGCAAATTTTTATGTAAAGTATATTCCGCCAATAGAACTAGATCATGAAAAACAATATGAAATTGGACTAAATTCCTGTATGTGTTGGAATTCTATGGCTAATGTAAAATCTGGAATTAACGATGAATTTAAATTTTATATTCCTATACATACTCGACCATTTTTCGCATGGAAAACAGACAAAATTCCACAAGGAGCCTACAACGAAACCGATTTAAATAAAATAATGAAGGAACTAATAACAAAGGCGGGCGGTGAAGCCGATAAAATTGAGCTTACACCAAATTATAATACGTTACGCGCTAGAATGATAATTAAAAAAAAATATGGTTATCGATTTTACATCACCAACAAGTATCGCACCACTGATAGGATTTCTAAATCAAACTTATCTTCTTATAACTAATGATGATTCTGAAACATTTGACGGTCAACTGCCAGTAAATATGACTGATGTAAACGCAATATTGGTCAATTCCTCTATTGCATCTGGATCTTATTCAGCTAAAGGTAGTAAGGGACAAACGATATATGGTTTTTCACCAGACGTTCCACCAGGTTCTGTTATGCAAATTAGTCCACGTCAAGTTATTTATTATCCGTTAAATGTTGAAAATCAAATAGCAGAAGTAAATATGCAACTGACAGATCAGTCTGGACGACAACTGGATTTTAACAATGAAATTGTTACTTATTATTTACACTTACGCGAACAATAGTAAACATATTTTCTAAAAGATTTGGTAAAAAAAATTATACAACCTCAGATATAATGAAACAGAAAAAAGTTTATCGAAGAAATATAGCAGGAGGATTTTTGGGAAATAAAAGAAAGACAACGACGAAAAAAAAAAGACACGACCGAGGCGAAAAGGTGGATTTATTGCAATAGCCCCATTACTAGCAGGATTGGCGGGAAGTCTATTGCCAAATCTATTAGGACGAGGACTAATGTTGCCAGGAACAAAGAGATGAAGTCGGCCGCATTAAGTAATTTTGATATACTTGATAAACTGAAAAAAGTAAAAGATTTCCGTGGAGTTTATTCTAAAGATGAACTTACGGCGATTCCATCGCTGACGCTAGGTTCGTGTGTTATAAATATACAAGATTTCAATGACGGATCTGGCACACATTGGGTAGCTGTTTTTGATAACAAATATTTTGACTCTTTCGAAATTCCACCAAGTGACGCAGTTAATAAATATATGAGTAAAAAAAAAAAATTATTCGTCTAATCAAATTCAACCAGTTGGATACTATTGCGTAATGTTCATTAAACAGATGACCGAAAATCCAGATTTTTTAAAGTTTATTTTGCAATTTGACAAACAACCTTCTCACGCTAATGATGAGATTGCAATTAATTTTATCTAAACTCACTGATATATAATGTCAACATATTGTCTTAAGTGTAAAACTAAAACAGAAAATAAAGATTAAAAAAAACAGAAAAAACAAAAAATAATAGAATAATGCTGAAAAATATTTGTGCAATCTGTGGAAAAAGAAAAAGTATGTTTTTGCCAACAACAAAGTTGTCCGGAGAGGGTTATCCAGAAATTATTTTAGTACATGATTAATAAATAAATGACATGCGAGTGCGATTGTGATAGAGATTTATGTCTTGAGCAAAATAAAATTGTTACATATTGTCAGAAATGCAACAACAGAGAAATAATTGGAACAGGTATAGATATACATAAATTAATTGGCAAATTGCCGAAACCAAAAGGCGGTTGGACATTGCCAGGCCATAAATATATTGGACCTTATAATCCTCTTGATAAACAACTTGACGAAAACGATAATCCGCTGCCAGGACAAGAGCCTTATAATCAAGTTGATACAATAGCGATGCGCCATGATATCTGCTACAGAGACATTGAACTTCCAGACAACGAACAAAATAAACACAGCTGCGATAAAGTAATGTTAGACGAACTTCGTGATATGAAACCTGTAAATATGCGAGAACGTGTTGACCGAAGGCTGGTCCAGGGTTTTATTGGAGCAAAATATAAATTAGGACTCGGTAAAAAAGAATTATATGATGATCTTGCGTCTGAGCTACACAAACCTAAAAAAAACGTTTCCGCGACGTAAAGTTGTCGCAAATGCCGTTGATGATATCTGGGCGATAGATTTAGTTGATGTCTCAAATCTTGCTCAATTTAACGTTGGCACCGATGGCGCTCCAAAGAGATATCTTTTTAATGTTGTAGATGTTTTTAGTAAATACGCGTTTAGTATACCCGTTTCGGATAAAACAGGAACATCGATGACTGATGAGCTAAAACAAATAATAACAACTACAGAAAGAAAACCAAACAGAATCTGGACTGATCATGGAGCAGAGTTTTTTAATTAAAAATTTGAACAGTTTTTATAACAAAATAACATTAAAAAATATGTTACAGGAAATGAGGGAAAAAGCGTCATCGTTGAAAGATTTAATCGCACGCTCAGCGAAAAAATCCACAAGTATTTGACAGCTAAAAATATGAGTAAATATATTGACAATTTACAAAAAATTGTTGACGAGTATAATAACACGAAACACAGATCAATTTCGCTAGGCAAAAGGAAATTGTCGCCAAACGACGCGATTGCAAATCCAATATTAGCAAACAAAAATATGTACCGCAGACATAAATTTGAAGTTGGTGATAAAGTTAGAATTTCTCTGACGAAAAAAACATTTGAGAAAGGATATGCTCATAATTGGAGCGAAGAAGTATTTGTTGTTGATAAAGTACTTCTAACAATACCAGTTACATACTCGTTGAAAGATTTATTAGGTGAACTTATAACTGGCAGATTTTACAAGCAAGAACTTCAGAAAACAGAACAAGATATATTTGTTATTGAAAAAGTTATTAAAAAACGCGGCAACAAAAGTTTAGTTAAATGGCGAGGGTATGGCGATAAATTTAATAGCTGCGTGCCAACTAAGTCGGTCGAATGATATTATCATAAATTTCTTCGTATTTTGTTAGTACGGGTTTACATTTTACTGGTTTACATAAAGAAATTAAATGTAATTTTCTTGCATCATCAACTGGCATTAAATTAAATATTTTAACAAAAATAAAATCGTATTTTATATTTCTTTGTTGTCCAGTTATTTTTACGTTTAAAAAGGGTTTTATAAGTTGCCAAAATATTTGATGCTCTGTGATAGTAAAATTAAATTTTATTATTTTTTTTAGCAATATGGTACTTAATATCATATCGTCCAGTTGTTGGTCTGCTTAAATTTTTTTTACTAACAACAACATCATCTTCTTCTTCATCATAGTTATGCAAAATATCATTTTCAGTATAACCAGCAAATCTGTCATTAGTAATATTTTCTAATGTAAAATTTGAAACTGAAACAAAATCTCCCGAATATAGTTTAGCCAGTCTCTCAATTAAGTTCATTATTATAATATATCTTTTCTCTGATTAATAAATAATAAGATGTTCGGAGAAATAAAATATCATCAAGAAGTTAATATATTAAATCAGAAAGAATTACCTGAGGCAATTCGAAATTGTTTGTTGGGACATAGTTTTTGTTTTGTTGATGTTATGATAACATTAGGCGAATCTGACAGATTTTTATTAACAACAGCAGAAAAAATAAAACTTGATACAAATAAAATGATGAATTACGATTTAATCGCGACGATGTCATGGAATTTAATTGTCTTACTCAAAATGATCTAGAAAATATCATTAGTTATCGTATTTAAAATGAAATCTATCAAATGTCAACATTGACATTGCTGATCTTCTTTCACCATCAGCTACTCCTTTTACTGTACGTGAATTAATTTTATGATATTTTGCAGCAGCTGTTATTGATTTAAATTTCATTTCTTCTCCAGTTTCAATATTTATTGAAATTATTTGTTTGGCCGGATTTTTTAAATTATTACCACCACCAATTCCTCTTCTAGTATTTTCTTTTTTGCGTAACCACATCTAAATTTTCCAAACGATTATCCGTTTTAATACCATTTTTATGATCAACAACTAGATCATTAGGTATTAGTCCGTTAAAAGTTTCAAAGACAAAACGATGTGACATATAATTAACTTGGTTAGTTTTTATACCACGTACTACTACTCGTAATTAACCAGTATCATGTAAATTTCCAACAACTTTTTTTGTTTTTTATGTCTAATAATTCCCTTATCATTAGCTTCATATAAATCAAATACTGGATGAAGTTGAAATTCATTTTTTAATGATAAATTTTCAATATTATCATCAGCAATTGCGCTATTTACTCGATAATCTCGTTGTCCTTCTGGAATATCGTCGCAAAACAAAGTATAAATAAAATCTTTTCTAAACATTTCCATTCTTTCTGTATCATCGCCTTTTACTGAACTTAATACACCAGCTGGTGTTGATATGCGAGCATATTTTTTAGATATTATATTAATAACAGAACCTAACATATTTGCTGCATATAAATTGTACTTTGGGTGTTCATGATAAAATTCTTGCTCTTCCGCTGTCAGTCTCAGATATCTCAAAATTTCTGTCATTATACTATAAGGATTTCATATCTCTAATTAAAAAATAAATTCAATTAAATATAAAATATTACTATATATATATATAATGTTAAAATTGCGAGATATTGCTAAAAAGAACATTATCAAAACAGAAAAAATTGCTTCAGCATTTTCAGGTTATGATAATAGTTACAAAGTTGATGATCAAAATATTTTAGCAAATTTTAATTCCACAAGTTTATTTCGTCTTTTGCAACCTGTTATATCAGAAGAACTTGCGGCTCATAAAAGTATCAAACTTATAGTCCAATATCGTACAATTTTATCAAAGTTACACGCAGTTGAGGATGTACTTGATGCAATTTTTGAAAGAAAAAGTTTTGACAGCGAAATTTCGGAACCATATTTCACAGGCTAAATCGAGAAAAATATTAACTGGAACAGACATTGCCATGGTCGCCGATGAAATACATCAAGAAATAAACAAAAAATAAGAAGAATTTACTGCATCAGGGTCGGGTTGGAAATTAGAAATGATAAAAGAAGTTTTATTTCACACAGCAAAATATAACGTGCTTCGCGGTAGTTTGTACGTCGATCTCCCTCAAAAAATTAAAAACAAAAAATGCTGTATATATGTCAGAAACAATGATGACAAATGTTTTCAATGGTCTATTCTTTCTGCAAAACATCCTCAGTGTGATCACCTCGGCAGAATTGAAAAGTATTTGCCATACAAGGACGAACTAAATTTTTTAGGAATAACTTTTCCAGTTGCAGAAAATCATATACCAAAGTTTGAAAAACAAAACAGTATCTCAGTAAATGTTTTCGGATTAGATGAGCGAGAAAACGTTTACCCGAGATATATCTCAGAAAATGCTACACAAAATACAATAAATTTCTTATTTTATCAGGGACATTATTGTTGGATAAAAAACTTTAACGGCTTAGTTGGCAGACAGTATAGTAAAAATAGAAATAAACAATATTTCTGTTATAGATGTTTGCAAGGTTTTTCTGGCGATGGAATACTGCAGGAGCATCTCAAATACTGTGTCAACGTTCAAAGAATAACTATGCCTGGCGAAAAAGAAAAAATATTAAAATTTAAAAATTATGATCATAAACTAAATATTCCTTTTGTTATTTACGCTGATTTCGAGTGTCTACTCGTTCCTGTGGTTGGAGCAGAAAATAATCCGAATAAATCAAGTACTAGAAAAATACAACAGCATATTCCTTGCGGAGTAGTTTATAAAGTAGTTTGTTGCGCTAACGATAAATTTTCAACTCCGATAAAGTTATATAGAGGTGAAAATCCTGCCGTATGGCTATTAAACAATTTAATACATGAAGTTAATAAAATTTCTATCAGATTATTTAAAACAGCTCCGATGAAAATAACGTCTAAACAACAACTCGATTTCAATGAGGCAGTTAATTGACATATTCGTGAAAAGTTGTTGGTAGACTCCAACGGAGTCCGTGATAAGGTGCGAGATCATTGTCATTTGACCGGCCAATATCGTCGAGCAGCTCATAACAGCTGTAATTTAAAATTTCATGCTCCAGATTTTATTCCCGTAGTTTTACATAACTTTCGTGGCTATGACAGTCATACCATTGTAGAAGCTTTTGGTGATGAAAATATTAAAGCTAAACTAAAATTAAATAACGTAAGAAAATGTATTCCAAATAATTTTGAAAAGTATATGTCGGTGACGCTCGGTAAATTACGTTTCATTGACAGTCTGCAATTTATGGCAGCATCATTAGATGAGCTTGTAAAAGGTTGCAGTAGTTTCGCTAACCTAAAAAGTTGCTTGGTGAAAACTATATCAATTTGACAATAAAAGGTATATTTCCGTACGAGTATCTCGACGATTGGAGCAGATCTGATGAAACTTTTCTTCCTGATAAAGATAAATTTTACTCGCAACTCAAAAATGAAAATATCACAGATGACGAATACAAATATGCACAAGATATTT
>JAECUM010094866.1:0-43703 GCA_016617855.1 Megalonaias nervosa | reverse complement strand
TATTATGTCTATAACCCATGTTATATTGTGTCTTATTTCAAGATCCCATATTATGTTGTGTATTATGTAATGATCCTGTATTATGTCTATAACCCATGTTATATTGTGTCTTATTTCAAGATCCCATATTATGTTGTGTTTTATGTAATGATCCTGTATTATGTCTATAACCCATGTTATATTGTGTCTTATTTCAAGATCCCATATTATGTTGTGTTTTATGTAATGATCCTGTATTATGTCTATAACCCATGTTATATTGTGTCTTATTTCAAGATCCCATATGATGTTGTGTTTTATGTAATGATCCTGTATTATGTCTATAACCCATGTTATATTGTGTCTTATTTCAAGATCCCATATTATGTTGTGTTTTATGTAATGATCCTGTATTATGTCTATAACCCATGTTATATTGTGTCTTATTTCAAGATCCCATATTATGTTGTGTTTTATGTAATGATCCTGTATTATGTCTATAACCCATGTTATATTGTGTCTTATTTCAAGCTCCCATATTATGTTGTGTATTATATGATAATCTCATGTTATGTTGTGTTTTATGTAATGATCCTGTATTATGTCTATAACCCATGTTATATTGTGTCTTATTTCAAGATCCCATATTATGTTGTGTTTTATGTAATGATCCTGTATTATGTCTATAACCCATGTTATATTGTGTCTTATTTCAAGATCCCATATGATGTTGTGTTTTATGTAATGATCCTGTATTATGTCTATAACCCATGTTATATTGTGTCTTATTTCAAGATCCCATATTATGTTGTGTTTTATGTAATGATCCTGTATTATGTCTATAACCCATGTTATATTGTGTCTTATTTCAAGATCCCATATTATGTTGTGTATTATATGATAATCTCATGTTATGTTGTGTTTTATGTAATGATCCTGTATTATGTCTATAACCCATGTTATATTGTGTCTTATTTCAAGATCCCATATTATGTTGTGTTTTATGTAATGATCCTGTATTATGTCTATAGCCCATGTTATATTGTGTCTTATTTCAAGATCCCATATTATGTTGTGTTTTATGTAATGATCCTGTATTATGTCTATAGCCCATGTTATATTGTGTCTTATTTCAAGATCCCATATTATGTTGTGTATTATATGATAATCTCATGTTATGTTGTGTTTTATGTCATTATCCAATATTGTGTTGTGTAATGTTGTGTCAGTATTCCATATTACGTTGCATGTTATGTTAAGATCCCATGTTATGTTGTGTGTTATGTCAAGATCCCATATTTAGTTGTGTCTTATGTCAGGATCCCATATTATGTTGTTTCTTATGTCAAGATCCCATATTATGTTGTGTGTTATGTCAAGATCCCGTATTTAATGTGTGTTATGTCAAGATCCCATATTATGTTGCATATATCAGAATCTTCAGTTTGTTAAAGTCTTGTTCCTTTCATTTTTTCCAGGACTTCAATTATTTTGCCAAAGATGAGTCAGAAAAAGTAGCCAACATGGCAGAAGTTGACAAACTATCTGAGCTTCTTGGATTAGTCAAGTAAAGTCTCAGTATTTATAAATTTGTATGGTGTGTAACATGTAATAGGGAAATCCTATATTATTTAATTCATGCGTATTCTTGATTTTTAAAATAAAACAAGTTTCTTCTGTAAATTAATAAATGTAAAATTATTAAAGGGATTAATGCAGGGAAATTGGGAAAAGTCAAGAAAAAAAATAGGTTTCTTTCTGACTATGAAAAGCCCGTTAAATTTGCAAATATTAATGAAAGGGAAAATCAGAAATTTTCAGCTTGAACACAAAGTTGTTAATGAACTAATTATGACTTAAGTTTATTCAGTTCTTTCCTGAAATTTTGGAGGTGACTGAACTTTTCAATGAGCTGAAGTACGATTTCAGTATGGACCATTTGTCCTAAACATATTGGTATAATTAATCCAAGCAATCGCATGATCAGATTGATTAAATAGACTGGTTAGCCTGTAGTTTTCTCAATATCAGTATCTTTTCTAAAGTAGAAAGTATGAAGACCAGAATAGTGTTACATTGTGACAACATGTTTGTCTGCAATGTGTGTTCTTGGTATGTTTAAAGGACAATAATATGGCTTATCTTTGACCAGTCCCTTTGCTTGGAAACCCAGTGTTAGGCATTATGATCAGTAGTAACCATCACCTCCATTCCCATCTCCAAATTTCCCTGTAAAATTCCAGTGATTGAATTAAATATATTGTCCATAGTTGGATTACATTGAAAGTAGACTTTGGGGTCACCAAGCAGATATGAGTGGATTTTTAAGAAAATATTTCAGTCCTTCTTCACAAAGATATTCTTTTCTAAAAACTTTCTTCCTAGCAGCATATGCATTTAAGCAGAATAAAGTAGAGGTAAGCTGTCGTACTAGTCCCAGCCTCAGAAACCGAGTTCACACAAATAAAACTATGCACCTACCGGTATGTACACCATCACTGAATGTAAACCATTCTTACTTCCAAGGTCCTAGATGACTGTATGGAGTGGGTTTCATAGTGCCTACCACCACGGGCAAACTATTTTCACATATGAACATTGGGTAAACATTCTTGGTCAAGTTTTTGCATTTAGCTTGGGGGTGTTTTTTGCACATTGTATAAATACTGTTATACCTGGAATCTTGAAACTTGATGCAGGTTTGCATTTTGATGAGTACTACTCCCTTCTAACAAATGTAGGTCACTGTGACCTATATTTCATGCTTCACTGACTTAAATTTTGTGGTTTAAGTTTATGTCTCTTGTTTTTCTTGATAGAAACAGCAGACTATATGATTGTGTTATCTCTATTAATACCATACCCTTACTGTAGGGAAAGGTCACAGTGACTTATATTTAACATTTTAGAGGCTTAGGTTATGTTTTAGCATTTAGCTAATGACCAGATAGGATTTTGCATCCTGTATATACTTCGTGGGGGATGCATCTTGATGAGTACTACACTCTTATCACAAAGTAGGTCACTGTGATCCTTATTTCATGCTTCTCTGACTTTGGTTGAATGTTGTGTTTTATTACCTGTTAAATCATCAAACTAAATGATTATATGCATCTCTGTCAGTACCACACCCTTATGACAAAAGAATGCCACTGTGACCTATATATATGCATGAGCAGGACAGGAATGTCTTGTTGATCTTGATGGACCAACAGGAACTGGCTGAGATGGCACCTCCTTCTTCCTTTGTGTCCCCCTGTCTTTTCCCACGTGTCATCTCAGGCAGAGGAGGAGAAAGAAATCTGGTCTTTTGAAAATGATTACCACCTTATTTCCCCGGATATGTGTCACATGCTTTCAGGCTCAGAAGACAAAAAAATTACTCCAGTTTGGAGAGACTTTAAGGGGGCTGTCTCATGTTCAGGTCTCCTTTTACTCCCCCATTCACTATGGTTAAGGAGTTCTCTCAAACATTTTCATGGATCCAGGAGTTCACTAGGCAATGTAAAGGGTGGTCATATCCTCCCTCTATTCTGAGACTGCTGGTCTCAAGACCAGCTGACCATCTACAGAGTGTACTCCCTTGCTTGGCCTCTTAAGCCACCCCAACCCCATCACTTGATATTGCAACATCACAAATGGGGATTTTATTGAGAACTAGGACTTTCAGATGCTGGAAGGAATGGAACTTTTGGCTTGGTCACTTGTTTCCATAGCCTCTTTTTTCAACAGCCTCCTTCAGTCCTCTTTTGGAGTAACCATTAAAGATGGAGACTATCAGCACAGTCAATAACACTATAAAACATGGTGACTGGCCAGTCTTCTTTGACCTTCAGGATGTATATCTTCACATTCCAATTTGCCAAAACCTTTATGCATTGCTTGTCTATGTCCATTGTGCTGTCAGCAGAGTTGCTTCACCATGGCAAGAATGTTTTCCTGGACCCTTTTTAGGTCTTACTGTTTTACAGTAAGAACCTTCTTAGGGCTGCTTTCTTGGAGGCAGAGATTGTCTTCCGAGTTCTCATTTTCTCCATGGCATACCAGAACCTGATGGACCAACAATGCTGGTTTCTTGCATTTGCTCCTGGCCCATCAAAATCAGCAAGAAAACATGTTCTTCCCACAAGGCTTTCAACCTTCTTCAAAAGGATGCAGCCTCAGTCCAAGAAGCAACCCCAATTGAAACCTTCATCTCACCTAATTGTAACTAGACGAGATGGTTGATAGGGCCCAGGGAGGAAATTAGCTTTTCACTCCCTCTTCTTTAAAGTAGATGGTGATGGGCATCACTAAGGACTTGCTTCCTCTCCAGCCATGCATCTCTCTTCTCGAAACTCCCATGGGTGATAGGCTAACAGTCTTTTCTGAGGTTTAGTGGAGCATCATGGATGATATATGGGTCTTTCTATTTTAAGGGAGGGCTACCAGAAACTTTCTCTTTCAAGGACCACTTTCCATTTTTATCACTGAAAATTGGTTCAGTTAAGGCAAGAGGTGTACACTCTTTTGTGACAGGGTACAGTGTAGAGGGTAGAATATGACCAGTCTCAGGTCTTCTACTCATGGATTTTCCTGAAGTATTTGCACACCCTTCTGTTTGTTTGTACCACCCTGCCAATTTTGAAAAAAAGCATCAAGGAGATTAAAAGATGTAGAAAACTTAGTCATTTCATTGGTTGTTTTATAATTTCTAACCTGATTGTCGCAGAGGGGTCTCTAACACTGTCAAATTATTGGTGTTCCATTGCAAACAGATGCTTCCAAAATAAACAAAGCAGACAGACTGCTTGCTGTCCATTTCTGGTTTCTAGAATAGTCTGTTTCATTAAAAACCGTGTCATTTTTGTCTAATATTTGCAATATCTAGTCATTATATTTCTAAAAGAAATTGAATAAATAAATAGGAGGAACTCTTGTATACATGTGTTCAAAGGGATGTAAATCCAAAAAGTTAAGGAATTATTGAGATTTTCAAAGACGGTGAACTACATCACATCTGTTGCTTGAAAACACAGACTGGCCCAAGCAAATATGGTGACTACAATGCTAAAGAAACTCTCATTTGATTCTAAATGCCACTTAGTTTACAGGGTTTGGGGCCCCCTAGGGACAATCAGGTTAGAACTTATAAATCAGTGAAAGAAATTATTAAGTTTTGTGCATTTTTATATCCTTGATGCCTTGTTTTTAAAATGGGTAGGGGTTACAAACAAAAGGGATCGTGTGAGGATTCTAATGTATCAGAAAAAGGCATAAAGTTTCAGGATATCATTAATCTTTCTGTCTTAAACAAGTTTCTTCAGGAGGAACCATTCAAGAATACTGCCTCAGTCATGAATGCTACAAGGCATGATGACTAGTTAGTCTCCTTCGACCTCTAGAATGCATGTCTTTACATTCCTAACTTTCATTCTAACAGTAAACACCACTAGTTTATAGGAGGTTATCCAGGGCTTTTATCTGGATGATGGGAGCAGTTGCAAGTCACCTGAGGATTCTAGTGATTTCCACTCATCAGTATTTTGATGAATGATTAATTGCACAAGAGCCTCAAAGAGTTCATCTGGTATTATCTCTTCCACTGCTGGTACATGGTGTCTCAGCTAAGGCTTTTTCCAAACCTGGAGAAATCTGAGCTAATCCCATCTCAGAATTTCATTTCTGTAGGGATGAACTTCCTTGCCCAGTTTAAGGAAAGTTAATGTTCCACTGGGCTGGATAGACAGAATCCTGACTGTTTTGGTAGCTTTTCAAGCCAAGACCTTCTTGTGGGCTCACCTTTACCAGTCCTTCTTAGAAACCTTGTTCTCTACAGCGGACCTGTTTTCTGTGGGACAGCAGTACTTGCACCTTCTCTGTTTCTCCCTTTGGCTAATGGAGACTGCGCAAGAATTCCCATTTAGTTGGATATCTCTGGAACCAGATTTTCATCACCATTCAAGTTTTGGGGCTAGTTGGAACCAGTTCTATCTGGAATATCAATGCATATCCCAGAATCCCACTCATACCTGTGCATCAAAGCTTCAGATTTGGATTAGGGTTCTCACTTAGAGCCAGAGGATGTAGTTCTTCAGGGCTTACAGTCCTGGGAAGAAGCTACCCTTTACATAAACAATCTGGAATGGGGATAGTATTCTTAGCCCATGGGGGGGGGGGCATAAACCAAAATAATGACTTATCCAGTGATAGTTTCCTCCAACAATACATATGTAGTAGCATACTTCAGGAAACAAGGAATTACCCAGCTCCTTTTCTTTGCATGGAGATCTGGAACCCTCTTTGCTGATCAGCCTCAAAAGGGATTACCTTCTGGGTTTTCATATTCTGAGCAAGAAAAATATTCTGGTAGACAGTCTGTGTAGGAAAGACAAGGTAGTCATTATGGAGTGGTCTCTGCATCAGTCTGTAGCAGAGTCCCTGTTCAGACTGTGTTGAGAGACCCATAGTGGATTTATTAATGATGAGACTGTGCAGCAGGCTCTCTTTTTATGTCTCCCCAGTTCCAGATCAGACGGCTTGGGAAGTAAACACATTCAGATTGCGGTGGGATCTTCTGTTTACTTACATCTTCCCACCCTTCAGAATCATTCCAGGAATGCTCTACAAAGTCAAACTGTCTACTGCTCAGTTCATTCTGATAGTTTCTCTATGGCCCCAGTGACCATGGTTCAAACAACCTACTTTACCTATAGGTAGACCTATCTAGGTCATTACCTCAGAGGAGGAACCTGCTGTCACAGTACAGGGGGTATCTTCTTCACACCAGCCAACAGATTCTCCACCTTCATGCTTGGCTCATAGCAAATTACCAATCCACCATTGCAAGTTTTCTAACAAAGTTGCCAACTTCATCATCTAGGTTAAGAGTTGGTCCATTCCAAGGTATACAATGCAAAGTGAGAATCTTGTGTGACTGATGCAGTAGGATGCACTTGGATCCTATCTGTCCCTCTCTAAGTGCAGTGGCAGACATTCTTTTCTTCCTATTCAAAGAGAGGATGTTCATTGTCTGCTAATAAGGACTATAGGTCAGTTCTGTCTAACATGCTGAAGTTCTTCAAGGGTCTGGCCATTAAGCGCTCGTTTCTTTGAGTTTAAAAACAAAACAAACAAGAAACATTGACAACACACACTCACCTTCTGCAAATTGACACAAGGTGACTAACTCACATGGTTTAAAATCTAACCCCTGGCAATTCCATGCAAATTATTTTAATATATATGAACATAATTGAGATGTTCCAGACTTGTTCCTTATATTTGAGTTAACCACTTTACTGATCATTTAATAGCCACTTTATGCAAAGCTTTTTTGCTGCTTCATATCTTGTTTACTTGAATTGAACTTAAGTGTTTCACACAGTGAAATATTTTACATTCAGTTCTGACTGATGGTTATTGTATGTTCAAGTCCAGGGTAAAACAATAGCCATCAATCAGAAGGAATTGTAGCTTATTCACTGCATGGCATACTGGACGCATTGCATCCAAACTTTATCAAAATAGGTCCATAGCAAAAGATAAGCTTTGTGCAAAAGTGGCTATTAAATGATCTTAATAACATATGGAGAATAAGTTTAGAATTTCTCCTTTTTCAATAATATTTGTAATCTGCAAATGAAAGTGAACAACAGGATAAAACATAAATTAGCACAGGATTAGTGATGAAGCAGATTTCAGTCCTCACAAGTTATAGTTGCCTTGTCTTAATTTGTAGGAGGTGAGTGGCTTTTGTCAATCATTTCCTTTTTCACTTACAGACATGAGGGGATATCACTATGACATTTATTTTGCATCAGCAGTAAGTACAGTGTGATGGATTTTGTTTTTAGTCATCTCTGCTTCCACATTCAGTTTTGTTCTAGATGACAATTTTCCTTGCACAAAGAAATGGCACTATTTCTTTTGTTTTGAAGATAACACTAATACTTTCAAAATTTAAGTGATGCTTTTAAAGAATTCATGCCATGCAAACAAAGGGTACTGGCTGCCATATTTAGCCTATCATACTGAAAAATGGCATTAAACCCACAACAACAAGAACAACAACAAAACAAAAGACATGGTGACCAAGAGGAGTCTTGCATGTGATCAAATGAAGTAATCAGAAATGGCTGAAAAGGTTGAATAAAAATCACTAACATCTAACACATAGTCTGGGATGAGAATGCATATGAACAGACAATAAGTCTATGTCTCTTTTTAATCTGCATGCTGGAAATACAACCAAGATGTCAATCATAAAAAATAGCACCACTGTTCCAGACTTGTGAAAGATCAAGTTGATAATGTATTTTATTAATGGCTGTGTATAATGAATCATGTAGACACATGGCAAAGGTTTATGATTTCATCCTAGTCATTGCTGGAAGTCATGAGTGCTGTGTTTTGGGCAGTCACATTCTACTTCCTCCTTTTACTTTCAGTATCTTGGCACACCAGTGTAAAAGCACTTTTTACTTTAATTGCAACAGTTATGCCATAACAAGTGACCCAATCTGCCACCAGCTTACAGTAGTGGACAATCCTATTTTAAGGAGCCTGCAAATTTTTATACCAGTTTTTTTTAAAGCCCTCAGTTTCCCTCCAAACTGGCAAATTTAGCAAGGCAATAGTGATGGGTATTGTAATATTGTTTTTAAAATGTAGCTTTTTTTGGTGGTGGTGGGAGATACAACTAATAAAATAATGTGTGGACACACTTGAGGCCATATTTTTTTTATCAGATTTAGCTCAGATTTGGTATGTAAGCTTATGTCATCAAGAGCTTGTGTTAATTCATTTAAGATCCATGAACACTAATGAGGTGATCTTGCATCTAATTGGCTGAGCTTGTGTAAACTCTGATAAGATTTTGACCTGGCTTGGTGTGTAAGTCTGTATCAGAGAAATATCAGATTAGTTGATTGTGAGCAAGGTCCATATATGTTAATAAGGTATTGATACATCTGACTGGCTGAGCTTATGAACACTCTAGAGGCCATATTGCTGTTAAGAGTTTGTTTTTAAGACATCGATGCATTTTAATGAGTTCATCCTGTGTATGATTGATTGAGCCTGTGAACACTTTAAAAGTGGTATTCCTGATCAGATTTGGTTGTTTGAAGGCTTGGATCATCAAGACCTCAAATAAAATCGATTATGAATGAGTTCCAATCATACTATTCAAGATCCAGGCTGGTTTTGAGCCCACAACCTTCTGGTCATGAGTCCAGTGTGGTAACAAATGAGCTGCCACATTTATGGCTCCAGGGATGTGGCCCCAGTGGGGTAGGGACAGACCTTACAATACATGCTGATTGTATAGATTATTTTGCCTTATAATGCCAAGTAAGTGTGTGTATTTTATGGATGGGGTTATGCACACTTTCTATGTTATGAATCTGGGCCTAGGCCCCTGGGGTAGGGTGAGATTCAGGGGAGAATGCTGGTTGTATTAAGGACATGTCCTTTTTATATGGTCTGTGAAAGAAGATAAATGACACTAAACTTTAGAGACAATGTAGCAGCTTTGTGCTCAGGCTTTTACTTTCCTCACAACAGTTCAGTACATGTGTGAATTTGCATTCAAAAGCTGACATATTTCAAGTGTCCAGGTGAACTGTGTCTGGCCCACCTGGGCCTCTTGTTTACTTTGTATACCAGCCAATAATATTGTATGGAGTTATTAATTGTTTATGATTACATTTAGTGCAGTTGGTGGTGTATATGTCTTTCTTGGATATATGTTGAATAAACACGCATTTTACCATTAATGATCAAAAACTATGTGAAAAAAAAGGCTTCAGTTAAATTGAAATCGTGTTTACTCAGTATGTTTTAGAAAGGCATATTATCAACAGCTTTCTCTGTTGGTGATAGGCAGAACTCCTTAAAGTTCCTTCCATTATCACCCACTTTTTGATTTTTTTTTATAGAGTAATCTGTTAGGACATTAAATGTTGCTAATGTGTTAATATGTCTCTAAATCAAACATGATATTTGGCCAGTCTGCAGTGAAAACTGGGTTGAAGAATGGCCAGGTTACCGATTTTTATGCCATGCTGGATTAAAACTTATTTGATGACAGTAAAACCATTAACATTCTCAAATCATCAGATGCCTTACCTGTATTATCTAATTAAGAATCATAACTGTTAAGATGCACCCAGTCTGGATTTTGACACATCAGAATGACTAACAGGTAAGATATTTGCAGTGGTAAATATGGGAATTTATTATACAAATGTACTCCATCTGATTGTACTATACTATGATACAAACTTTGTAAAGTTGGAGTTTGTTAATTTTTGGCAGAGAGAGACAGAGATTCTTAGTAAGCAAATTATGCTTGTACTATCGTTAGTAGTCATGTTTTGGAAAAAGTTCTTAAACTTTTTTCTTTTATTCTTTGACATTGTTACTTATTGTAGAAATTATTTATTTCAGGCTACAGACCTTAAATGAATCTCTAACATCTGGAGACTTTGAAAAGGCAAAAGCAGCCTTCTTCAGAGAGGTGAATATTCCTTTAATCCATTTAGTACTCATAATAAACAATCTTACTTAATTATCAGAGATTGACAATTATAATTTTATCATTCAGTTATATTATTGTCTGGACTCATTGTAATCATAGGAGACTTGTGTCTGGTTATTTCCTTGATATGGACTGCAGATAACAATATTTCCCTGCCATGTAGGTTAGAGAAGTGGTTCCCAACCTTTTCAAGTATGAGGACCCCCTCTTGACTTCAGTAGAAAATGTTGTGGACCCCCCCCATATGCTAATAGCTGTACTTTTAGGCTCTCTTGGAATAATCCTACAGCCCCATCCCCCCCCCGGGTCCATAGCCCACAGGTTGGAAACCGCTTGGTCAGAGAAAAGAAACTCTGGTCATTGAGATTGAGACTTATCCAGTAATGCCAAACACTTTTATAGCCTTGCTCGTTTGTGCTCTTTGTCAGGGACAAAGAAACAATTTCCACATGTACTTGCTTGTTAGATGAGTCCAACTGCAAAACAGTATAGACTAGATCTGCCATCATGTTATTGCTCCTGGCAGATCTGGGCCTGTGCAGTTTCTATGGTGGAATTAGTAGAACATACAACGCAGACCTTGATCTTCTGGCGTATTATGCAATGGCAGATCAGGTTCTATGTTGTTTGCAGTTAAACTTGACTTATAAGTGATTATATTTGGTACTTATTGTCTTGTCAAAGTACAGTAAAACTCAGAAGCTTCCAAGTGTCTTAAGCTAAAGTTTTTGTTTGAGTTTTGGGCAGTTTGAGGTAGCTGGCAAGAACAGTCTTCTAATTGGGACTATTAGAGTCAATCATGTGTTTGAGATTTCAGTTCTTAAGGTCTACTGTATTTTAAAATATCAGTGCTAAAAAAATCCAATAACCTGATGCCTATGGTCCCCCTAATTTCAGATAAGGCCTGTCTTGTATCGTAATGAGGTAGGTACCCATTGGGCTTCTTGAGAAAAAAATCTAATTTTCATGAAAAAACTTCAATTGTGCTGATGAAATGCAGAAGTTTATTCGAAAGATTAGTAAATTATTAATATTTATCCCAGTGTATGCCCCTTTCCTGAGTGAAGATCGTATGCTTCATACTTCTGTCAAAAACTGTAAATGTTGTGTTCAAAGTGAAGCATTTGATATATGAATGGGGAACAGATTGCATGGGTTTCTATGACTAGTTCTCACATGGCTTTAACATACACGTGATTCTAAAATACCATTTTGGATATTTTTGTGCCACAAATCAGCCAGAACCAGTCTAGCCAGTACCTGAACTGTTCTAGAAATTATTGCAACCAGTGCAATAATGTATTACCACATAATGGAATTAGCTTGTAATTGATTACTTTATTGTTGTAATCTGGAGAGTTTAGGCCAAATGCAGAATGTTTTTTAGATAATATAAATAGTAAAGGATCAATTATGGTCATGTTGGCTTTTGAGTCTTTGATTAAAAATCAGCCATCCTTTGGCAGAACTGAGATAAAAAGACTGACTAAAAATGATTTGAATAAGAATTTTGATTTTTGAATGGTCTTGTTTAATTACTATTGCATTGTTCAAGATGTTTCAAGTTAAAGTTTAATGAATAATAATTCAGCTGTCACTTAAACATATTAAGCAACACCTGTGAACAACATTAAGAATGTAAACAGAAACTGCATAAATCAAGACACGTTTAGTACTAATTTTAATACCCCTGCATCATGAAGGCTATGACATCGTAGCTAAACATGCTTCGGATACTAATGAACATAAACACTGTTGATCCACTGAGTAAGAAGGACATTGTTAAAACAATTAGACAGTGGCTGACCTCAGGACCTGGAGGAAAACATTATGTGAATTTTTTTTAGATTCAAGTAACACACAAGTCAATTTAATACAATTTTGTTTTCATCTGTCGTATTTGTAGTGCAGCAATTGCAATGTTGTATGACAACTAATATGAAAAAGGGGCAATTTTGGGCATATGGAAATTGGAGACATGGCTTGTGGAATTTGAGTCCAGGCTTGTGATATGTTTTTAATTCACCAGTCCGGGGCCAGTGTCTAAAACATTTTTCTTTAAGCACTGAATATAAAACTACTAAAACTAATAGTATGTTTGTCGCATTTAGATCAAAGATATTGAGATATTTGTATATAGTGCCCTCTTCAAACACATTATATATAGTATCTGATCATAATTCCTTAGGAGTACATCTGTTGCCTTGCAAATCTGGCTATTCCAAGCTTGTTTTAGTACCAAAAAGTACACATCATCAGCTTACCAAAAGAGATATTGGAAAAGAGTTATCTCCCTTTGCATGGAGAGTGATGCCAAGCCTGTCCATACTAAAGCTACATCTTTCACTCATTTCAGGAAGCACACTTTTTTCAAAGATGCCAGGTTGATTCAATTTGTTCCTTTCCACCATTTGAAAAATTTTGTGGAGTTCTCTCACAGCAGAGAAGTATCCTGAAACTACCATATATTCCCGCATATAAGCCTGTTCGCATATAAGCCGACCCCCCAAACTAAACAGGTATAAACACTAAAAAGTGCATGACCCGCATATAAGCCGACCCACAACTCCAAGACATCACAAGATGCACGCAGTAAGTTCTAAATGCATTTAATTTAGGCAAACTTATATTAACCAAACGTAAACGTATACTTATCTCTGGCTTGGCATGTATGATTATTAAAAAGAAATGGTATAAACTTGTTTGAAAAGTAATTTATTTAATTTTCTGCTTTCTTATTGTTTCTGCCTAATTTAGATTTGTGTATAATTTGATCGAACAATGACAAGAATTGAGCAATCGCTAGTTGCTGTAACACTACTTCTCCCTTTTGACTCAATTATTGTTTGTTTATGCATTATTGCATTGGACATTTTATATCAGTGTACCAGTAATTATGTTTTTATTTTGCCTTGAAATCATAAATATCTAACTCATTAAAATTTGATCCCAACACAACGAACAACAATACAGATTGATTCAACACTTGCAGTTAGGCTACTGAATGTATTTAGGTAATGGCGCCACTGCATATACATTGTAGGTTTGAACACGCGCTGAATGAAGTACATTACGCAGAATGAAGTACATCCCTTGGAGTCAAATCATGGGCACCACTGCCCTAAACTTGAATAATATCTCCAAAATACAATAATGAAGTTTCAGAAATAATCCTTCGAAAATTATGCTAAAACCGTAAAAGCTGAGTTATAGTTTGCTTTGATGTAAGCGACCTTACACTATACCTGTCAACTCTCACGCCGGGGAAAAAAAAAAAACTCCTGATTTTTTAGGTCACTCCACGCCTACTTCCCGATTTTTGCAGAGACTTCCCGATTATTACACTATGTCTTCGATTTTCATTTGTCCTAAAAAAGAAAAGTCCTACATAAATAGATATATCGTATGCAGTCCATGGAAGGCATGTTCTGTTGTATCACCTGTGAATATTGTTGTGACGAAATAATTACTTTACTAGAAAGAATTCGCTTCTTCACTAAATAGGATGTTAAGTTCAAACATTATTCAGTAAATTTGTGATTTTTTTTCATCTACAACAATACAAAAATCAGAAAATAAACCAGAACAAAAAGTAAACCACAACAATAAAATTGTCGGTAATTAATTTCCCAGTTATGACCACTGTGAATGCTGTAGCTTATGGAAAGCCTCAGGTACCCAGCAGTGATAAAAAAATTTTATGTATTCTGATATAAGCAACAATTTTAGGAGCCGCTAATTGTTGTCAGAGTTGCTAATTGTTGCCCATATCAAAATATAGGAAAAAATTTAATTACCACCGGGTACCTGATGCTTTCCATAATAGCTCCATATGCTGTAGCTCCATTCCCACCAAAGAAACTTACATGCGTGAGCACCTGGCATTTTTATACCGTATATACGAATGTTAATTACCATCGTTAAATTAAAAGAAGGCATGAAAATACATACCACGCAGCATATGTGTCCTCAAGAAACTAATTCAGAATACATTTGTTTTATAGTAAGCAATACTAAATGCCTTACGAGTTGACAATAAGGAAATAAGGTTGGATATACTACGAGGGAAAATAGTTGCCACATGTATGGTACCGTGAGGCTGCTTATTTAGGTACCTTAAGTTCAACAAAACTTGGCAATCCTTTATTTGCCAATCAATTGCTGGTGCTTATGTAACACATGGTAGTGTAGAACATGGTTTCTTTTATTCATGACGGAGGGCCTGTCCTTTTCACAAAATAGTTGCATCGATAAGGATTAACTTTTAATTAGTTTCGCTGGCTTTCTTGCTTGTTTATTTAAAACTAACCTTTAGCTATTGTGCAGTTTAGCCACAGCTGACCAGAATATGAAAATAGGGCATGTCCTGGGGGAAAATAAGGTGCGTCACAGGGAGAAACCACGCATCCTTTGCGTATTTTGACAAGATCGATCAATATTTAGTGAAAACAAGGTTTTAAAAATGCCACGAAAAACCTCCCGATTTTAGGTCCCAATCTGTCTATTTTTTTATTTAGTCTCCCTGCTTAGCTTTTGAAAAGTTGATGGGTATGCCTTACACCCATTTTACAAAACTACAGTAATCGTGCTAATATCATGGCATGAAAGGCAAATACACATCAATGTACTGGTATAGTTGCCGGTCAAAATTCCCTCTTAACACAAGCCAGTTTCGGGTTTTAATGATTAACTGGCCTATATTGCTGTCGGAAAACGAAAGACAAATCCACCAACTATCAACAAAGGAGACGATGAAACATCAAGCTTAAATTGTGTGGAAAGTTACGATGTTGTTCAGCCAAAACACAAAACTAACATAGATTGATGATGATCTTAGTTAATCTATGAGAATTTTAGCCTTTATTATTACCACTCCTTGTGAACATGTAAGTTATGCTGGTTATGTGCCTTGTACAATTAAATGTGCATACCTTTTCATAAATATTACCTCAGTTTGTAGGATCGCTTATATCATTGAAAATGAGTAACTCATGATTCAACATAAATGAAACAGCTATTAAGGACTAGATGAAATATTATCTGGAAGACTGCAATGTGGCCAAAACAATGAATAAAGCAAAATCTGCATCTAATATGTTTGGGAATTAATAAGGATTTAAGTGACGCATTGCATGCTTTGCACTGTGTAAGTACTGTACATTTTAGTTCAGCCTGGTCTCCCAGATAAACTCAACCGGCCCGCGAATTATGAAGTCTGTATTTACTTTTATTTAATTTCGTGTTGGAGAAATCAGAAAATATGCACATGCAAAATAATAACAGAATCAATCATAGTACTTGATAACAGTTTAATAAGTGTCGGGTCACCGAAAATGATTTTTTTTACATGCATATGTCTTTGGACACAGAAAAAATTATTTTTTCGTGTCTCAAGATTTACATCTTTTACAGTAGTCAACAAAAAGACTTAAAAACTGTCAAGTTTAGACATTGGCCCCTCGAATAAGCCAACCCCCCTTCTTTCAGGCCTTTATTTTTTCCTAAAT
The DNA here is from genome assembly GCA_016617855.1 of Megalonaias nervosa. NCBI lineage: Eukaryota > Metazoa > Mollusca > Bivalvia > Unionida > Unionidae > Megalonaias > Megalonaias nervosa. The sequence continues at coordinate 27,695 of JAECUM010094866.1, read as the reverse complement.
TATTCGGCTTATACGCAAGTATATACAGTATATTTCTATATTTCAGTTAAACTGTTCATAGAAGAGAAGAAATAAATGCACTGTTAAGGCTGAAGATATGCTTAGCATCATCTTGCATACTGCATCAGTTAACAGGTTCCATTTAGTGGAGATTTTATGGATTGGAAGGTTCAAGAGAAACATTGGCAATCCAGGTAATCACCTGCTTTGCATAGAGCATAGAACCACCCTTTCCCCCACAGCCAGACCAGGTGTTCTCTTCTTTGCCTCTGGGCCAGTGCCAACTTGGTACAGTGGTCTATCTGAACCACCAATAGATATACCTGCACATTTCCAATACTGGCAACAGTGATCTTTCCCAAGATAGCCAGTCATCCTTGCTCAACCCATGAATATCAATAAAAGGATCAGGCTTCTGCACATGGATCAAATAGGTTTTCTAATGAGTGTCACCTGAATTTTAGCCAGTCACCATCCCAGCATCTGTTAGTCTGTTAGCCAAGAAAGACCAACTGACATTCCAGTAACTACCTCTGTTTGCTTGAGTTTCTGATTTACTGTATTATTTCAAGAGGAAGCTTCTTCTAGACCCCAATGACGATAGACCTTTTTTTTTGTAGTAGTGACTACCATCAAATTTTAAGAAGGCTTTCTTCAGAACTCAAATGTCAGTTCTATCTGGATGTCACAGCAATTGACAGGAATGTTTACGGCTTTCAGATGTCAAAACCTTTCTCTTTTCATATGGATTGGCAGTCTTTCCTCAACACCTCAAATGGTTCAGACTGCCATTGCAGTAGGAGCCAAGCTCAACTGGTTTCCATGACAATCTTTTAATAGTCGGAGCACAGCCTGGACTCTTCTGTTGAACCAACCCAGCCCTCTGCCACCTTGTTTGGGATTTTCTCTTTTTCAGCTGGTGTCACCACTGACAAATCCACATCAATGTCTGCCACCTCCCAGACAGACTCGATGTATTAGTAGACTCAACAGTTCTGATAGAGTTACTTGATTCAGACCAGATGGTCCATTCATTCCTTTGTATTTAGTCAAATCTCTGCCCCCTGGAGTTGACCACTCATTCAACCAGAGAAACACAAAGTTTCTATCTTCATATCTCTAGTCCCAGATCCAAAGACCCGAGCAGTCAATGCTCATGTCATGAATTGCAACAGTCTAGATGCATCCACCTTTCCACCAACCCCTCAGATATGCAAAAACAAGCAGAATGGGAGGGATTTAGAGTGGCATTTGAGCCTGACTGCTTTCCTAAAATGGTAAAAATCATGGAACAGTGATCTAATAAAGTTAGCAGTGGATATTCCTATAAAAAATACAGGGTTTCCCCAATATATTCAAGCAACTGCACATACTGGTGTTTCACCTGAACTGGAAGTTGTTAATCCAGCATGCCTGGCTCATATCGTTTGAGCCCTTAGGAGAACAGAACAACTGATGCACAGAATAGTCAGGCAAGAAGGCCACTTTAAAAGTATTTGAAGGGAATTAGTGAACTTTCTTCCAGTGGAATGAGCAGAAACATATCATTCCCTGAAGAGGCTATGTACCACAAATAACTTACTTCCTCCTTTGGCTCTTTGAAGTGAATAAGTTAGCCCTCATTTCCATTTGGCTGTTGTCCCACAATTTCCAACATATCTCAACATTATGAAAAGGAGAATTTAGACCAAAACAAAGACCTCACTGACTTCCAAGGAATTTAAGTTGTCTTGAATAAAGGCTTTAGCCCTGTGTTTGAAACAAATCTGATATATATTCTGAAATGGCTGAATAAAGTGCCTTTTGAGCATTTGTTTAAACATCCTTGTTTCACCTTTATTACAAAACTGCTTCCTAGTTCTAGCTGCATCAGGCAGAATCAGTGATGTACATGCCTTGTTGGCATTCCAAAATATCTGCCGTTGTGTCATGATGTTTTGTTTTCACCAATGACAGCTCCTGTTTTCATCGTTAAAAACATGCAGTTATTTATTGTGAAATCTCTTTCCTCATTGTATGCTTTGACACAAGGGTGCCAATGGGACCCTGTATGGGCTTTAAAGTGATACCAGAAGTGAAAGAAGCAAATCAAAAGAGGAAGACTTCACTTGTTCTTACCCCAACAAGAAGGAAAGGATGATATCTCAGCTGAAGTACACTTGTCCAAGTTTCACTGCATTATCTGCCCTGCTTACAAGGAAGTAACCCAAGTCCAGGTGAATTTCATGTGCATATCAGCTCATGAGGTTAGGATGATCACCACCAGCATGGCATCTGAGTGTAACTGTAACATGCCTGACATTATCCAAGCTGTTGGATAGATGTCAGGCAGAAGGGGGTACCTATTGCAGCCATGCAGCAGGCTGCTTCTCCAGGTCCTTATGCAGCTTCACAATAATGCAGCTATTCTACTTTTGCAGGATTTTTGGGAGTCAAGATTTCTTCAGGCAGTGTCCATGCATATCCATATGTTAACCATAGCCTGCTTCTCTCACGAGATTTAAATTTGTTTCATTAGGGGACTGGAATTAGGGCCACCTATAGGGTAAGAGGATGTAACTCCCTCCAATTCTAACCTTTGTCCTGAGGTATTATGATCAGGTGACATATTTGAAGGAGATACCTTTTTTGGAGCTAAATTTATTTTGATAATACTTACCAATTATAATATGGGCACACCCTTCCTAGTCTCACATCCCTGCCCGAGTTTGAACATCTGCTGCAGTAGTAAAGGATGATATTTTGTGCCGATCCCTCTACCCAAGGGAGATTCCTTCATCTGAGCAGACAGCTTTAGCTAAAGATTAGCTTGGGAGAGCTGGATTTGTGGTATTATGATTGGGTAAGTTTTATTAAAGAAAATATTTTATTTCAAAATTGGTTTGTTAAAGCACCAGTGGCAGTAGACTTTGCATTATGAACAAGTTTTTGTTCTTTTTTGAAAGTAATGTACCATATATCATAGTATAGTTGTCTGGAAAGCCTGTGTTGTGTATGATCTTTTTTAAAATTTCCTTTTCAGGTTCAAGAACTGAAGGCACAAAATGAAGAAGAGAAGAGAAAGCAGCTGGCAGCGATGCAGTCAAAATCTGGGGGTGACAGCAGTGGGAAGGGCGGGAAGGAGTGGTCTGAAGCTGAGATTCGGATGCTGATCAAGGCCGTCAATGTCTTCCCAGCGGGCACAAAGGAAAGGTCAGAAACTTCAGTAGCTGTTTCTTTGTCTTGATAAATCTCGGGTGTTGCACATAGTGGGGTTATAGAGTGTCCTAAGTTCATCTGCCATTGGTTGAAATTAATATGCTGAAATATCCTCACAGATTTTCAGCAAATTTACCTTTTTAAAAGCAGCAACAAATGTAGTATTAAGTTACTTTGACCAGGTTAAAAAAGTTTAAGTTTTGTTGGAACACTTACAACAGAGGTAGGTGTTCTCCATGGAAATATCTTACAAATTGATTCCATTTTCTGCTAGTCAATGCAGGTACAGAAGTGAACACAAATGTCTAAGTAAAAAAGTTCTATATTGATTTTATTGATAAATGATAACAGTATGTTTTTGATACTGCATTGACTGGTGGAAAATACTGTTTGTCAGTAAGGGGCTTTTTTCTCATTATTTTCACAATCTTCTTGTAATCAATTTTGTGCTGTAGTAAGATTTTTCCTCTAAACTGTTATGTATTAAACTGTCAAACAAACTAAAAAAAAAACCCTTCTGTCTCTAAATCAAAAACTACAGGACAACTGTGCCTAATGTGACCACTAATAGGACTTGGTAAAGCTATAGTATTCCCCAAGTGATCTAGATATTAGAGTACAGTTTTCAGCATCTAGCATCTAGAAATGGATGAATGTATGTGTGTGTGTTTAATAGATAGTAGATATAATCACAGGTAGAATGTTATATTTTCATAACCATGTATACAAAAAGTTATATTTGGGTAGTTAGAACATACAGGCATTAATTTCATATAATTCACTTGGTATTTGCCATTGCATAGAAATTAAATTGGTTTGTAATTAGATTGAGAATTAATAACTCAAGCTTGCAGCAGCTCTAACACAATGACTAGCAAATCTGTATTTAGCTGTTTAATGACATGGATGAATGCCTTCACATGCTCTTTGTCCAGCAAGTATATGATGTTGTAATAATCTATGTTTATACTACATGTATTATAAGGATTTGTTTTAGTTGTAGAAATGGCTTTTGACTAATCTTCAAATGCATTTGCCATTTCTGGAAAGTCAGTCGATCCATGGTCAACTAAATGACTTTGACAATCATTTTTGCAGCGTATAGAATTAATTTAAATCTTCCAATATTAGTTTATAACTTTAAAAGCAGGGTGGTTTTAGCTTTGGAATAGGAATAGGAATTCTGAAGTAAGTTAATTGGTTCTTTTAATTTCTGTTTATTATAAGTATGGTATAAGTATGGTGGTCTTAGTGCCGAGGTGGTTAGTAGTTAGGGTTTGTTTTTTTAATTTTTTACTGGATTGGGAACTTTTAAAAAAGAGAGAGAGTTTAAAATTTAGCACATCAGCACTGAAGTTAAGCTTGATACTGTATGGTATGCATTGTGTTTTTCAAAGTAATACATTACTATTGCAGTGTTTAAAGTTGGTCAAAAAGCTTTGAATATAAAAAATCAATGGTAAAATAAAAGGGTTATTAAAGGAGTGGAACTTAAAAAGCATACATCTATATTTGTCTTGATGAATTATCTGTAAACAAGACAGATGGCAGTGCCATTTTAGCATTACTTCCTATTTTCATATATGTGAATTAGGAGTTCAGATATGTTTAAAAAAAATTATTACATATGTGAAATGAAGCGTTATTTATTTTTGTGAAATTCTTTTCCTATACATACAGTTATTTTATTCACCTCTGTAAAAATTTTATTTCATGTATGAAAAATAGGCTTTCACATCCTTGCAATAAGTGATTTATTTTACATACATAAAGGAGGATTTTTAGATATGTAAATAATGTATTTTTTAAGATATAACTCAGATTCATATAGCTATGTAAAATTCTTTTTCATGTATGTTATTTATTTTATATATGTTAAAATGTATTTTGCATATGCAAAATACCTTTCCACATATGAGAAATAAATTTCAATTATTTCAATATGTAAAATTCTTTTTCACACATTTGAGATAGTATTTCACACATTTGAGATGGTATTTCACATAAAAGTGTAGATCTTACACCCACTTGTTTTAATGTGATAGATATTCTATGATGTGTTATTTGGGAGAAATGCTTGTAATTTATATATATACAAACATGCATGCTTGTAACAGAAAAGCAGATAAAGCAAAGCTGCTGTTGAGGATCACATCTGGTACATCTGCATCACAGTCAGTATGCACCTACCACAAGGTCAGGACCAGATACCTGCAACTGTTACACACACACATACATACATACATACATACACATGCACACATGTACACACACACAGCCAGACAGATGGATAGACAGACAGACAGGCAGGCAGAAAGACAGATATAACGCTCATATTTTACATGAGCCTTGCTGTAAACTCAACAAGGCCATGTCAGCCATAGTGGTGTTTCTTTGGAAAGATCATTTTACTCCAATTGCCTCAGTACAGAATAACCATTGATGTGGTTGTGATTATTTAAATAACAAACTGAACTTCACATTTGTTTGGCATTTCAGGTGGGAAGTTATTGCCAATTTCATCAAGCAGCATGTAGCTGACAGTGATAAAAATGCAAAAGATGTGCTCAGCAAAGCCAAAGAATTAAAGAAAAATGGTAATTCATTTTATATTTAATGAATTTTACATAGTATTACAATTTGGTTGAAAAGCTTACACAAGGTTGCAGCTAGGATATAAAATTAAAAAATCCAATTTAAATGAAAAATGTTGTGCAAAATGTCTGAATCTTTGGAGGCATAATCAAACAAAATATAGCAATGGGCACATATTTTCATGAATCATGCTTGCTTGTTCCCAAGAAGTGTAGAAATTACCTGTTTGACTCCTGTACAGTGCTTACGTTATGGACTGCCATTTCATTTGATTGAAGAGCGATCAGTCAAGGAATGCTGAGTTTGGTTGAACTACCGGTTAAAAGTTTTTACAAAATGAATATGTCAAATGACATTTTGTTGAATGGGATTAGACATATTTATTTTGCTAAAGAAATTGCATCCTTAGTTCAACAAACTTCAGCATTCCTGAAGTACCATCATGCTTCAAACAACAGAAATCACTGTCAACAGAGTTGAAAAAATGCAACCACTAGATTGTGCCTGGATTTACTTTGTTAAAGAGAAAGGCATCAGAGTATGCATAGTATGAACAAAGTAATTAGACTCAAAGCTTTTCAGCAATGTCAATATGGCCTGCCAACTACCGTATACACTCACTTATTGCTCAAGTCAAACAGCAAAAAGCAAACATCCAGATCTGTTGTAGCAAAATGCAGACGAGGGTCTATATTGTTTGTTCTACTGATTACACCTAACAAATTGCACAGACCCATGTCTACTGGCACATTATGCAGTGGCAGATCTGGGTCTGTGCAGTTTGCAGTTGACTTGTTTTATAAGCAAGTATTTGGTACATACGTTCTTGAAAATTTGGCCTCCAGTATTCCTGTCAATGCTGTCTGAACAGAGCTCCATAACACTGATTGTTATGGCAGTAAGACATTGAACCCCCACCCCCATCATACATATTAGCATTGAGATCTGTTATTGTTTGACTACCTACCATTCTATATTGTGCCATTTTGTTCAGTTGATGAATTTGAATGATCAGTATAGACACTAATGATGATAATGCCAACACATTAAGCATGATGTCCAGCTGTATGTTGACTTACAGTACCTTGTTGTACTGTTGTGTATATTTTATGATGATAATGCCAACACATACATGATGTCCAGCTGTATGCTTTCTTACTGTACCATGTTATACTGCTGTGTATATTTTATGCTAGTATACATGTTATACTTGAATGTACTGGATTTTGTTATTGGAGATTCTTTTTATCACTTTTACTTTCCATGTAACAACAAAAAATCAAATATTCTCCTGTTTCCAAACTTAAGGATGGATGTATCTGTAATTGACTATGGTGGAAATGCAGACTAGTCACAGTTCTTTACTGACAAGTTTTAAAAAAGACATCCACAAAACCTTGAAAACATAAGCTAAAGAAAGAGGATATTAATTTCATTTTCATTTCTAACAACAGTTCATAAATGGGACTCACTGCTTTCATTTTTAGTCACTTAGTAATGCGCTGTTGAAAGGTCCTATCTTTGACAAGATTATCTCCTGTGTTTTCCAACTGGGGGGGGGGAACCACCCAAATTTGCTAAATTCAAGATGTAACCCTGGTTACCATAATGGACATTGTAAATTTACTTGGTGTATTTGGAGATTTTAGGTCTCCTTTATGTAATCTGAAAAAACCTTGTTTATAAATAAGTACTCCATTTTAGTCCTAGGCATACTTTTTAAGTTGAAAGTCCATAGCCATTCCAAGAACGTTTGATGTTGCCAGTAACAGAAGTGAAGATCTTCATTACACTTTGTATTATATTTTTGAATCAGTTGTTATGCTTAAAAATTTTGTATTGTAAGAATTGTCTATTTCTTCCGAATCATACTCATTGCATCATTTGTATGTATTGGGCATTATGTGATAAAAAAGTATTTATTTCAGATTTATCGCTTAAAGAAGAAGCCCAAAAGAAAGCATTTGAAAAGTTTGAGAAAGAACACATCAAAATATCTCAAGCTAAACCCAAAGAAGGTGTGACCAGTGAGAGATACGAATGTAAGTGTAAAACAAAATTGTATAGCAGACTTAGAAATTTTTGTGATGTTAAGCTTGTTCAGTAAATCTGTTTTAAGAAGCAGTCTAATGCTTTAATGCAGCATTTTACTTGCTTACTGAAAAATTATGCAATAATGAGAAATCTTCATAGCTTTTTCTTCACTGAATATCAATCTCCTGGAGATTAAGGCCATCATGAATGCCTTGCACCTGTGGTGGGATGCATTATGTAGCAAGGGAATTCTCATTCTGTCTGACAACTTGACTCTGGTCAGTTGCATCAGGAGGCAAGGTGGAACCAACTCCCTAAACTACTGCTTAGTGGTTTTGGATTGTCTCAGGTGGTGTCATCAACAAACCTGACACAAAGTCCAACACATCCCATGAAGGTTCATTGTCCTAGAGGATTAATTTTCTCTATAATCAGTAAATTCATACCAAAAGGTTAATTCACTCCAGTCCACAGTCAAATCTGCACCTGCTGGGGTCAACGTCAGGTCGACTTGTCTGCAATAAGGTGGAATGCCATGCTCTGACCTTCTTATTTCCCATACCAGATCCAGAAGCCTGGGACATCAGTGCTGATTCACTGGAATGGAAGAGTCTGATGGCATATATTTTAATAATTTGCATTTTTCCTACATACCAAGAGTTAATCCTAGTCCAAGCTGCCTCATATATCTTAGGAAACTGGACTCTGGGCTGATTCTGTGATATAAGGATGTAATTCTCTCCTCCTTTCATCTATTCTCTTATCATATTAGGTTGGGTAACATAATTTGAAGAAGAAACCAATTTTCAAAGGTCACCATTTCTTCTACAATATTTACCTGACCATAATATAGGTACATCCTCCCAAGCCTTCCCACAAAGTTTCATCCCTGTAAAATATTCACTCCTGTCTGGCTTCCTTTATTGACAAGCAGAGAACTTAGCACCATTGTTTCTAACCTTGCCAAAGCTAACTTTAATGTATCGTTTATCCTGTCTTTGTTTGGGTAGAAGTTGTGGGGGACAGTGCCAAACATGCTAGGTAGCAAAAATGGCCCTAATCCATTATAATTGGGTGAGTATTTTTTTAACAATTTACATTAAAGAAATTATTGTTTGGGTAAACTGAGTTCCAAACTGTTTGCTGCTAATTGGAGCAACTGATATCTATGATGATTATGGCTATGCTTTAAATAGTGGCTGCTATGACAGTTGACTTAGAGACATGGTACCTGTATATCAGCTATTCTTAAGAACAGATGGTGATTACAAATAAGTATGTAGTTTGAATTTTGTATAAAACTGCTGTGAATATGAAAGTTTTATGGCTCTTTCACATGGATTTGTTTTTCTTTCACTCTGCATCAGATTGACGTATGTACAAAGGGGATGAGTACTAAATACAGGCTAGGCATTGTATGCAGTTTCGAGTTAGAAGTTGTGCCTTTCTGTCACAGTTAATGTACGAAATATTTTTACTTTTCATTCTAATTATAGAATATTCAAAAAAGATTCTGTGACAAGTAAATTTCTTACATTAAAATACTAACCATTTACAAAATAATATTTATAACAGGCAAAATGCACTGTTTTTATGCATCAGTATAACACCAAAAATCACACTGCCTTATTGAAAGAAAAAATACGAGCAAGATATTTAAAGCTTATTTACCAGTCTCTTGAACTTCTTAGGTTTTACTGCTTCTTAACTGTTATGTTTTCTGTATTGAGAGGTATGTTACTGGTGAGTGACTCTTAAGTGACCTTAAAGGTTAAGAATTTGCTTTACATATAGCAAAAACTAGGTGAATTTTTTTTAAAACTGTTTCCAAATTTATGATTACATACATTTCCATAGAATGTCGTTAAGTCTGCTAAGCAAACAATAATTTAAAATATACATGTTCAGTCATCACACACTCGGTTGTCTTGACATTATGATCATTGGTTTGCACATGTTCTTGTTTAGTGGATTTTAAAAATGAACAAATAAAAAATGGATGATGTTTTTGAGCTCCTCCTTATTAGAGCTAGAGTTGTAGTGGTGTGAATCTCTTATAAAATCTTTCTTCAACATTAAGCTAACAGTGGGTAAAGGAGAAGTGCTGGAGATCTGCACACCCAGATTGGTGCAAAAGAAAGATACATAATCTTCTGTATTTTTATTCCTCAGATATACTACCAATATTATGTGATTCAGGTTCGACATTTATGTTAGTTCAGTCACTCATGGCTAGTAAAACTGTTGCGAGGACTAGTGGAATTTTCCTTCTAGGTAGTCTGTGAAATTAATGGGGGCGGGATAGGACCCCACCTCAATTGATAAATTGAGTCCAGCAAGTCATGAGAAGTAGCATTAAAATAATGACATCCATAATGAAATTCCACCTGACATCAAAATGTGCTCATAGGGTTTGTTCTGTGATGGGTGATTGCAGAATTTGCATTAGTTTCTCAACATACCTAAAATCAACCAAATGCTTGAAAATCATCCATTATGGGTGGGTGGGTGGGATTTCCCACCTACATTTTCAATTCCATAATGGACACTGTTTCTGGTTATGAAGATGGTAGGCTGGAACATACCACAAATTTCAGGGTACTACTTTTTTGAGAACTACTTATATTGACTGTGGACTAATAATTTTGTAATCTATACTAGTCCCCTGGTCAAGTGATCAAATTCAGCAGGCGTAAATACCTGTCCATATATGTAGTTACTGTTTACTTTAAGCAATAAGTTTCTGCTCGCTACTATTTCTCCTTGTCTTGAAAGCAATTTCACTTGTACAATTCTAGCTTCATGTCACTTCTGATACAATATCTACTATGCTCTTTCAAATATCATAAAGTTTTGAGTGGCTTTCCATTGTCTGTTTCATAGAGTTTAGGTAGACATATGGCAGATATTTGGAGTTTGTATTGCTCTGTTTAGAGTGAGACATGATATATACCTGGTCTTATAATGACCAGAGCCTGCAATGAGTTACTGATTTTGGCTGTTGGAAGTGTCTTGCTGATTGGGGACAACCTGTCCATGAAACCTGCAAGCTAACTGGAAACAACGATCCTTTCAGATGCAGTTTTCTTCTAAAATGTGTGTAAGTTTTTGATGGGTTATTTGCTTAACCTGGCAGCCATTCTGATAACAGGTGTATACCCAAGAGACAAAAAGAAGCATCATCAAAATGAATGAGACTGATAAACAATCAATTAAGACAGCAAAATCTTACATTGAAACTGCCTACTGTTTCTACATGCTAGGCCAAAAAAAACTTCTGTTTCCGATTATACCGGTTTTAAAATTAGGAATATATATATATATATGTATATACATATATATATATATATATATATATATATATATATATATATATATATATATATATATATATATATATATATATATAGATATAGATATAAAATGTGCTCAGCACTTAAAGTACAGGGCTAAACCAGCTCAATTAGATGCACAAATCAATTTCAGAATGTTGGGGTTTTTTTAATTAAAAATTTTTTTGTTAACCCCCAGGGGAAAAACCAACCAGAAACACATATTGGGGGGTGGGCTGTATTTATGCTTACATGGACCCTGATCTCCTAATGTATGGCTCATTGTATAAAAATTGCAGATCATTATTTGAAAAGAGTGATATTTATAGATAAATGTTTTTATTTTTATTTATTGGATTAATAAGATTAAGCTTCATATTTTTTCTTGCCAGCTGTGGCAGAGCAGCAAGTTAGGGAGACAGGGACAAATCCTGCACCTTGGACAGCAGATGAACAAAAACTGTTAGAGCAAGCCCTTAAGACATATCCTGCCAGTCTTCCTGACAGATGGGACCAAATCTCCTCTTGCATACCCTCACGCAGTAAAAAGGATTGCATGCTTAGATACAAGGTATAGTTGCCACAGTTGTAGTTTAACCTATTTTTAGCTCACCTGGCTGTACAGCTGAGTGAGCTTATAGTATGGTAATGCATCCGTCATGCATTTTTCAGTTCTCTATCATCCAGCCATCAAGAATTTCTTTTGACCACTCCATAGTCCTTATTTCTGGTCCAATTTCAATAAAACTTGGACTATGGGTTTATATTAATGGTAGTTTAACTTTGCATAAGCTTACATAGTCAAAGGGTCAGGTGACCTTTTGGTATGGCCTTGCACCTGTTATGCATCATAAGTTATCAAACTTGGCATATAAGCTTATGTCATCAAGATATATATACTGTATTCTATTATGAGAAGATCTATGCATATTAATGAGATGAGGTTGCAAATGATTGGCTGTATTTTCTTATCACTCTTAAGACTATTTTTTAATAGGATTTTGATCAGACTTAGTAAATAGGTTTGTGTCAGCAAGATCTTTGTTTAGTATGATATATGTGTTAAATGCATTTTAATGATGTGATCTTGCATCTGATTAGCTGAACTTGTCAGCAGTCTAGCAACTATATTTCTGATAAGATTTGATCAATTTTTTAAACAGTCTTAAATTGATTAAGAGCAAAATCAATGCATATTAATGAAGTAATCTTGTTTCTGATTGCTTGTTATCACTCTGGATACCAATTTCCACTTGGATTTTGCTCCACCTTAAGCTTAATGTTATCTGAGTTGTAGACAGATCTATGAGAAGTGAGATCTGCACATATTAGAGAGATATCTTGAACATGATTGGCTGAGCTTTTGAATATGATTGGCTGAGCTTTTGAATATGATTGGCTGAGCTCATCTACCCCTCTAGATCTAGAAACTATATTTCTCATCCAATTTCTTTATAATTTGGCAATTTGGTTTATCTCATCATGGTCTTGGTAGATATTAGTTAGGTGCAAGAGACTGCATATTAATGATGCCTTTTTCTTTACAAAGAATTTTTATCAAGATGTAGTAAAACAGATAAAGTCAAAATGATATTAAGTTTGGGATAGTATAAATAGGATGTGTTATTACAATACAACAGAAACTTGCTTAGTGAAATGGTCAGCTGTTAAGTTTTGTTGATGAGGTGAATGATATCAGGCACTCTTGTGCACTTCTTAATGTCCCAGTCATTAATATTGCTTGGGAGGTGGCATCCATGTAGCTCTATTCATTTCTGTTTTATTAATCAATTGACCTTTGCAATATGTTATGTGTAAAACAGTTTTTATATTTTTTATGAATTGTCGCAAAACTTGTTAGACTTCCAGATGTGCAGAGCCTTCAGACTCATAGTTCTAATTAATGTTTTCATATTTATGCATTTTTTGTTGACAATGTACTATTGGCAGAAGTGGGCAGAAAATGTCTTACGTTAGACTTCATTCATTTCACCTCGTGCATGTGTCCAGTTGTATAGGGTCTCATTGTCTAATGCAGCTTTAGAATTAGTCCAACCTAAAGAAATTCAGTCATTCATTATTATTATATATAGACTTTTATGTAACTGTTGATGCATTGAAGGAGAATGAAAAAATCTGCTAGTTGACAAAAAGAGGTAGTGGTATTCATTCCTAATACATGATAATTTGACTATACTTTTTAAAGAAACTAATTTTTTGTTGAAGATAAAAAAAAATTAAAATTTAATTCCTTTGTTTATGCTGACAATATTCGTTTTAATGCTAAATATTTTTATAGTATTAGCAAAGTGAATTTAATTTACTGACAAATAAGACCAAGTGGTGGTCATCTGTGTTTAGATGCACATTTACCATATGTACTCACTCATAAGTCAAGTCTAACTGCAAGCAACATAGGCCCTAATCTGCTATCACATAATGCACCAGCAGATCATAGTCTGTGTTGCTTTTGTTGTATTGATTATGCCTAATAAACTGCACTGACATAGATCTTCCAGTGCATTATGGAATGGCAGATATGGATCTGTGCAATTTGCAGTTGGAATTGACTTATAAGTAAGAATATTATTGATACATTGAAAGTACTTGGCAGTAATTATATTCATTTCTTCTGTTTTTATAGGAGCTTGTTGAACTTGTTAGAGCTAAAAAGGCAGCCACAGAAGCAGTGAATAAAGGGAAGAAATAAATACATCTTGAACTCTCAATTTTTTGTGATGTTGATTTTCACTCAGTTGATGAAATTTTCATTATGTGCATAAAATACCATATGTACTCGCTTATAAGTCAAGGTTAGCTACAAACTGCACAGACCCAGATCTGCCATCACATAATGAACCAGCAGATCTGGGTCTGTGCAGTTTGTTAGGAGTAATCAGTAGAACAAACAACATAGACCCTGATCTGCAAGCGCATTATGCTATGGCAGATCTTGATCTTTGTTGTGTGCAGTTTGATTTGACTTATAAGCAAGAATATCTGGTACATGATTATAATAAACCTAGAAGCTACTCATTTCACTCCAAAATTTTCTGTTTAACAATTGCTGGTAAAGGAGCCATATTCGATTTGAAACCTCTACAGCTACAGTGTAACTTAAACTTCGTGCCTGTACAGGTTATGAAACCTTTCCAGTTGTACAAATGTCAGAATATGAGTAATATTTCACAATAAATTTTGTTTTAACAACTGTTAAGAAATGTTTGGGTTTTTTGTTTCTCCTTCATAAATGTTGCAAAAGGAGGGGCATAGAAGTAGCATTTTCCACCCTTCATATGTTTGACCATTGTCCATCTGTCCAATATTCAAGTTTTGTTATGGGTTAAGGTCTCAAATTTTACATCAGAGTATATACATTCAGCCCACAACTTAGTCAGGGGCAAGAAATATCCTTAAAGATGGGTCGCTAAAATTGTCAAAGGTCGCAATCAAAAGGGGTAATAGTGATGGGATTAAGATTTTTGGATCTGGCAGTATCTATGGTTTTGATTGAAACATTGTCATCAGACTCAGCACAGAAGCTGAGGGCATATTACCATGCATGGGTACAGTGTATGCTTAAATGGAACAGCACTCACCAGAGACATGTTAATATATGTAGGAATTTATGAGGGTGAAAGGTCAAGGTTACAGTAGTCAATTTCTTAGTTTTTAGAATGAATCTTTTTTACTGTTTTTTCATGAATAGACTGTCATCAGACTTTGCAAGGATTTCATAGGTGTACAAAGACATCTTTGTGGATGATAGATCAAAGGGTCAGAATTCAAGGTCTCATGATTAAATATTTTGAGAGATTTTTATAAATTGTTGACATTAGTAAGAAGTCCTTAGATCTTGTGGATTAGTATCAGATTGAGCAATAACATTACATAGAGTAGATGGAAAGTCCCAAAGCATGGGATGGTCTTAAGATCAATGGACACAATGATAGGAGTGGGTGAGTAATATGCTATCAGGACATTTGCATATTTTTCTTTCCATGTTTAGTCTCAAGATTTCTGTTGAGAATCCTAAGGTATGCTAGAATGAACCTTCAATTCCATTTGGAACACAAGCAGATGCTAATGTCAAGGCCTACAAGCTAAGTCACAGCCAGGGTAGCACATATAAATTTTTACCTCCGTTAACGCAAGTTTTTGTCTTCATTTGTTGGCAAGATTTGGACAAGATTATGCCTATAATACTTGGAAAGTACCAGGGAATTTGTGTGTATTTAAAGCATTATTATAGATGCCCAAGTGTCTGTAAATATTCACTGATGGTTTGAGTAACAGTGCAGTTACATACAGTTAGCAATTGTTTGTGGAAATAAAGATGTCTATATTGATGATTTAAACACCTTTAGATTCTATGTTATATGCTGGACAGTCATTACTGGAACATGCCAAAACTGACTTTTAAAAATTGCCAAAACTTTCATCGAAGTGGGTATAAACTATCCAGTTTGTAACATAGGTTGCTGGCCCTGAATATGATCTCCAACGTCTTATGTCAGATTTTGTTGTTGCTTGATTTTCATCAGAGAGATAATACCATTCTGAATGCCTGTTGTGTTACTGCTTGGCAACAAAATCAAGCTTTTTTCCAGCTTGATCCATGTGGGCAATAAAACTTTTACATCCCGATAAAAATGTTATTTTTGTTGCTGTTTTGGGCTTAATACCATTTCTCAGCGCAATATAGGCTATACATGGTGACCAACTGAAGAAACAAAGGAAAACTTGGCTATGAACCACCCACCCACAGTAAGTTACTGGTAAACTTTCTCACATACCCAAACTGGCCAAGCCCAAGAGGTGGACAGAGGTGAGATGGCAGTGATCGGTAAAGGCAATTGCTTTAGACCACTCAGACACTCAGTCCACCTGCACCCACCCCCCCAAGACAAATGAAACTAGTTTGTATACAGAGAGGAATTAAATGTAAGAGACATTAGGTTAGTGATGACAGCATCATGAGAAGAAAATGAATTGATAGCAAGATCAGTGGAAATGAACCCTCTATATTGTTGGATCCACATAGGTATTATGGATCACTTAGTATTCCAGTCTTAGAAGAAAAATAATGAGATTCTTCAAAGTGAATTTTTTTCCTTGCTGACAATAGAAATGTTATTTCATTTCTGTAATGAAGAGTAATTATGTTTTCTCCATAAATGTGTGTGTGTGTGTGTGTGTGTGTGTGTGTGTAATGGCACTTTTTTCCCAAAAATGAATGCTGCAGCCATATATTTGTGAAATTTAAAATCAAGTTGTGCCAAAATGGTCAACATTGATATACCTAAGTATTAAATGTACCAGAAAATACATCATTTTCAGTTCTGGATTTGCTGCTGTTATAGTCTTGGTATTATCCTACCATTTTTAACTTTAAAATCTAACCTATTGAACTTCATCTAACAACAGTATTTTATTCCACTCTTCTGTTTTTAAAAATTGATTATTACTTGACAGCAAGAAACCTAACTACCTTGTAAATATGAAACACCTATTTCCAGAGGCAATTGTGGTAAAGTTCAATGGTAAGATTTATTTCATCAGGTCTCCAAACATATGCAGGATTATAATAAAAGTTACTAATTGTTGCTAGTACAGAATATAGTTAAAAATGCATGGTGTGTGAGATAGATACAATGTATATCATACAGATTCTGGAGCAGTCATTCAATTTAAGAGGGTTTTTTATATGTTCAGGCTTTCACAACTGTTTGCCATGTGTTTTTTGTAGAGTGTTTAAATAACTGGGAACAAAGATAATGACCAAATATATGCATAAATAATTCATGTGTCCAATGTCTGGCGTATCAAGTTAGCAAACGGTTTTGAGTTCATTTGTCATAAATGTTGGACAAATTCGGAGGTTTTAGAATATTTGAAATATTTAACTTTTTCTTTTAAAATCACTTGCTATGGAGTGAGAGTGACAAAACTTAATGTTATTTAAAGTAATTATGAACAATCATCATTTGCAAACAAGTCTGGGTACAAACATATGACTGTTAGTATCATTCTCTGCCCATTCCATTTTTCCAATGCTGACAATATTGTCAGTCTTTCTGAAGTTGCATTTCTCAGCAATGATGACTCTTCCTCTGTTTGTTTAGTCATATTTCAGTTTTCCTTCATGAAGTGATTTATGTTTGCAAAGGAAGTGAACTTGTCACGTGATCGACAGGTTTTTGTCTGGTGCTGTTTCAAATACAATTTCTCTAATACAAGTCACACAGGTCATGTAGGCATTTGGTACTGACTATTTTAGTAATGGATGTAATTTTTTAGAATTTGATTATTCTTACTTTTAATAGGTGTTTATCTGTCTTACACATATTAGCACCCATTCCTAACTGCACCAGAATATGAATAGCATCATCTATGTTTACGTACGAGAGAGAAAAATCATCTTTGCTGATTAAGGCATTGATACTTTCATGCTCGAGTGAACTGTGCGGTGCCGACAGATCTACTGTAAGTCTGTACTTGCCCGAAGATTTGCTTTGTACTACACCCAGGGGGCTAATCCGGAATATAGGAAATGGTGGACTTTCAAAGGGGCCTATGAGGCAGTTGTTGGAGAGCTCATACTCAAGCAATACATCAACCACATCAGGTTGTGATGTCGCTGATACCAAATCCTCATACATTCATATTCTTAGAAAGGTCATTATATACACACCCAAAGTAATACATATGGCAAAATCAATGTTAAAGTACATGCAGATTTTCAAATATGGTGAACTCAAAATTGTGATCCAGTACAAACTGGATTGAATGTGACATGCTTTGATGTCACAATAAAAGCTGCATCTAGAAAAGCAAATTGTACTATCCTGTTATTTGTTATGATAGACCAAACATCCTTGTTTCTTGACCCAGTTTTGTACTCCACTACCATTGTACAAAATTTGCATTTGTAATTTTTTTTAGGACATTATAGGTACAGAGCATTGAATAATTAGGATTGAATAGTTTTGTTTAAACTAAAGAAGTATTATGTTATAAAACAACAATTAATATTAAATTTGAGTAAATACACCTACATTAGCACACTGGCATACACTTTTTAATCTATGAGAGAGAATTCATGACAGCTAAGGAACCATATTTACTTTATGGTGACTACATATCATCCTGACTTGAGCTAAACAACTCTGTGCTTCTCAGCTGTTAGCGTATGTCATCTCAATAATTATCTGTGGTAATAAAAGTGAGTAACTATCAAAGTGACAAAACCAAACATTTAAGGAACACAGAACAGTAAGGATACTCAAATTATTTACCTGTTTATTTGGATTAAAATTAGGTCCTTTATCAATTAAAGCACATATTAGAGCATTGAACTTATAGATCAGCTAATATTCATGAGATTTCTGTGTGTAAACCCCAATTTGTGGCAGTTAATGAGGAGTAAATTTGACATTGGTCTAATTGGTCTCAGATATCCAATATGGCCACTGTGGTGGACATCTTGTAAATGTTGTTGTTAATGCTTCTCCTCAAACAGATAATAACCTCAGCATGGGATCTTCACTAAAAGATTTCTTATATTGTCTACATTGTCATAAATAAAAAGGTACTAATCTGACCTCCTGCATAGGTGCCATCTTGAAAATTTCTTTTATTGCTTCTTCTCCTAAACAGATGGTTGTAATGGCATGAGGTTTTCACTGAGAAAATTCTTACAATCAAGCCAATGAATGATGCCAATCAAACCCCCAACATGTCCACCATGCCATCAATCTTCAAAATCTTATCACTATTCCTGAATGGAGAGTCATATGGAGATGCATGTTTCACTGAGAAACTTACAATATCTTGTTGATCCTAGAAGAAGATCTAATGTGGCTGCCATCTTCAGAATCATATTATCACTACTTCTCTTGAACAGATAGTTTTAGCAACTGGTGTTTTCAATAAAAGACTTTTTATATTTGGTGCTAATTGATTGTGGTGCTGATCAGACTTGCATGATAGCGATCCTCAGAATATTGGTATCACTACTTCTCTTGGGTCTCTTATTTCAATGTCTTACATCACATTAACATTAGGAAATAAACAACATTATCACAGAAGAAAAAACAACTTATTTATTACCTTCCATGCCACTGCTATGTGGCTATCCAACAACCTAAAGTTTAGTAGTTAAAGTTTCGCTTGGTATGATCAACACCAAACTGCTTGGCCTCATGTAATCCATATAATACAGCTGTTGTTTTGATCCATCCATCCACAGAGTCAGTCAATACTGTATGAAAAGGTATTTACTATACAATAATTCATTTTTTCATTTTCATCAAATAATTATGTTGATAATAATTTTGTGCATTTTTTTGCAGTTGTGGATGTAGGTGTTCTTACCGCATGCTCCAGCATGGTATAACTCATGTTATTTGTTTGTGCCAACTGCCAGTATTTATCATTTAAGTAACAATTATTGCCTGTTTGTGCATGTGAACAGTTTCTGGTTATTTTTAAAACTTTTTTTGTTTCATTCTTGGCTTGTCAGAGTTGAGCAATAGAGACAAAATGTCCCTAGCGCAAGAAGTTCAAAGCCAGTGAAGACACTCATGATATGTGTCTGGCTTGTACATGTACAAAGTGTTTATTGACTACCTGCAGTGCATGTGTGATGTTGTTAGAGGGGATTTGGTCCATGTGTTGCATAAAAGCCTTAAGAGCTAAATGAGACATGGCAAGTCTTGGTCAGCAGAATGCAACATATCAATTCTTCATCTTCCCCCACCCACTCCCCCTCATCATAAATGTTATATATGATGCCTGCTGTGACTATTAATCCAATCAGTGAGAATTGGATTCCAAGTTGTCTACCATACATCCTTCCCAGATGTTGCTGGAATCACATATGACTCAACTGGTACAAGAAGTGAAAATGCACTTGCTGCAATCTGTGAGGGAGATTTAGATCTCCATGTCCACTGCAAATCTCATTTACCAGAAGAGTGTCCACCCTTGTTTCAGCAGACCCATTGGCATAAGTAAGAATGTTTTCCACTTGGTCACCTAGCAGGTGCAAAATATGGTTGCAATTTCCTCCATGTTGCATTTGGCTTCTGCAGATTTAGATCTAGTGTCACATTCATCTGCTCTGTAGCCACATCATTCTTTGGCTCACCGTTCTATACCTTGGATACACTGTTAATGTTTGGTAGTGAAACAGACAGGGTAAAAAATCAGGCAGCACAAGATCTGCTTCTCCAGCTTTCTTTGCCGACTACTGGCATTTAGATAGACAATTGGCAGCAAGAAAACCATAGACCAAACACTGCACAACATCAATAGTTTCAACCTTAGCTGAATTTCAGGCAGAACATGGCCCTCAATTACAGAGGCAGTGAGGCAATTCAATCAAGGGAATAGGTAGCAATGTTTTTCCATCATCAAGCCTTCCAACAGCCTTCACTGACTTGCCACCTGGACCTCCTGCAGACAGCCTGCCAGGTCATGACAGACTCCTTCATTTTTGGCAGCCTGGGATCAACCCGTTTCCACAAATTTTTTTTAACAAAATGAGCAATCCAAGTTGTTCTGGAGGGACTTTGGATTTTGCTTGTGTAGCCATTCTCCTTTCATCTCCCCTTCAACGACCAATATGCCGTCCAGAGATGGCAGGGATTTTGCAGAAGGAGATTTGTCATTACTCGACAAGTGGGAGGTAGAGAGGGTTCCAGGGGTTTTATTCCAGGCTGTTTCAAGTGCCTAAAGCCAATGGAAACCTTAGGCCAGGCATAGACCTCAGTTGTCCTAACAAGTACATGGCCACACCAAGGTTCAAAATGGAGTCAGCACGGTTGGTCATGTTTTCTGTAAAGTTCAATGTATTTGCTGTCAGTCTACCCCTAACCGACATATTTTCACATTAATATCTATCCATTTTCATGCAAGCACCAAAGGACAATATGCCAATTTTGTGCACTCCCATTTGGTCTTAACATCAGTCCATGGGAATTGACAAAGGTGATCAACTGCACCGTCACTCACTTTCGATCGACCTTATCAACATCCACTGAGTTGTACATCGACAAGATTATCCACAAATACATGGTATGTTCATATTTGGGGAGAGGCAAAACAATATCTAGTGAACTGCAAGCCCTTGGTTTGCTCAATGTGCCCACTGCAGATGGCCTTTTTGGTCCTATTTCCAGTTGACTCGATCAGTGAACTACAATCTTCACTGAAATAGCACCATTCCTGCATCACTGATACAACAAACAATGGCACATGATGGGAATTCCTTGGGAAAAAACCTACGGGAAGTTACGATCTGCATGGATGGCAGTTCTTACGGTTGGAGAGACCACTTTAACTTAACACACAAAACTTTAATCTAACCAATCTACCTAACTTAACCAACCCACCGAACAGTAACCTAACCAAACCCACCTCAGTGTAATCAACCTACCTAACCTTAAGGTAACCAACGCACCTAATGTCAACCTGACCAATTCAACTAACTTTAATGCAACCAACCCAGGTAACATAAACTTTACCAACACAGCTAACTTTAACATAACCAACCCACCTAACTTTAATGTAACTAACCCAGCTAGCTTTTTTAACATAACCAATCCACCTAACTTTAACTTAACCAAACCAACTAATTTTACTTAACATATGCACTGTCTTGTTTGCCTGTATCAGTGGTGTCCTGTCTACCTTTGTGCTGTGTCCTGTCTGGCAGTGTATATAGTCTGTCCTGAATCTGCAGTGTCGCGTCTGCCTGTCTGCAGTGTCATGTCTGCCTGTCTGCAGCATGTCCTGTTTCTATCTGTTGTATGCCTTCTCTTTATGTAACTTCAACTTAACCAACACACCTAACTTTTAACTTCACCAAACCACCTATCTTTAATATAGCCAATCCAATTAACTAAGTTAACCAAAGCACCTAACTGTAACTTAACCAACCCTCCTAAATGAAATTAACCAACCCACCTAATTGTAAGTTAACCAACCCATCTAACAATACCTTAACCAACCCACCTAACACTAACCTGGCACACCTAACTTAAATGTAACCAACATACATAACCTTAATGTAACCAATGCACCAAACTTCAATGAAACTAACTCAGCTAACTTTAATGCAACCAACCCACCTAACTTTAACTTAACCATCCACCTTACTTTAACATAACCAATCCACCTAACTTTAATGTAACTAACCCAGCTAACTTTAACTAACCCACCTAACTTTAGCAATAACTATCCCACCTAACTTTAACTTAACACAACTAATTTTAACTTAATGTATCACTGTCTTGTTTGATTTTATCAGTGGTTTCCTGTCTAACCTTGTGCTTTGTCCTGTCCGCCAGTGTATATAGTCTTTCCTGTATCTGTGGTGTCATGTCTGCCTATGTCTGTAGTGTGTCCTGTCTGTCTGTTGTATGCCTTCTCTTCGCATAACTTCAGCTTAACCAACTTGCCTAACTTTAACTAAACCAACCCACATAACCATCGTACTAACCTGAACCTGCAGTGAGGTGTCATTCATGTTTGCCAAATTTGGAAACAGAAATGTTTCTTTCAACGTTTGCTGGCTAACAACCTCATATTCCATCAATATTTAAGAAAAAGAGAATGACATGAAAGATTGTAGGAGTGTGCACATTATGTTTTGAAAATCAGCTAATCTTATATAAGGATTGATAGACAATAAAGCGAATGAAAAGTTCTACATTTCATTTTAGGATTTGATTACTATAAATGATATAAATAATTATCATCAGTCACAATTAAGGCACAGGGATATTTTTCGTTGAAAGGATCCATAATATGTTGTTTGTACAAATCATTCACAATCTTTTTGGAATGATTCTCTTTACCCTACATATGGTAAAAATCCTAAGCAGTTTTGAGGGTTTCATAGCACCTACTACAAGCAGAGGTGCTGATGGTGGATAAATTTGTACATGCATGTACATTAAATCTGCAATCAAGTTTTTGCATTAAACATAGGTTGTTTTACACACTGTATGAATACTGTTATATCCAGAATTATGTAACTTGGTGAGGGATGCATCTTGGTGAGTACTACACTCTCATCACAAATGTAGATCACTGTAACCTATATTTCATGCATCACTCACTGACATTGGTTCACTTTTGTAAAGTTTATTTCTCAAACACTGTTCAAACTATATCATTGCATGCATCTCTTAGCATCACGCCCTTACCACAAAGGAAGCTCAATGTACCCTACATTTCACATTTACTGGATAAGGTTGATTGTGCTCATGAACAACTTTTTTGTTGCTATCAATATAGGTAGTTAATTTTTGTTGTTATCTGCATATTGTTATACCTAGATTAATGAAACTTACAATGGGATGCATCAAGAAGAGTACCCAGTACTATATCTTCATAAAAGAGATGTAGGTCACTGTGACAATATTGCACTCTTTATGGGCTTTGGTTCAACATGCAGGAGCAAATTTCTCCCTCCGTAAATTGATATCCGTCCAATTGATTTGTATTGATTACTGTATTGAGTTTACAGTTGAAATAATAGCAGCAGTTGATGTAGTAGCAGCAGCAGTAGTTCTAATTGAGAAGATTTATGCATTGGCAAAAGAAAATATAAATCTACAAATAACTTATTTTATTAAATACAATTGATATAAATATTTCACATTGGTTGGCATGGTTATTTGGAGTTTAATGCCATTTTTCAGAACATAATCAGATATACATGGTGGCCAGTGGAGGATAAGCCTAGGGAAAGACCCAGGGAGAACCACTGACCCATGAAAAGGTATTGGCAAGCTTTCTCACGTACACACATTGGCCAAACTTGAGACTCAAACCCACGTGCAAAGCAGTGAGATGGTAGTGATCTACAATGGCAAGCGTCTTAAATGATTAGGCCACCCATGTGCCCCTTCGTGTTGGTTAAATAACCCGTCCAGAGCTAATGTATTTGTTACCAGGCCAACATTTGTTAAATAAACTTTCATGCAGCATTTTTTTTTAAAAATATTTTAAAATTGGAACATAGACAAACATTTAACAAATTAAAGATGCATCCAAAAACATGTACCAATTTTCAGGAGTGTAAGTGAAATAGGGTCCAAGATATTTATAGTGCAAGGAATGGACAGACATCAAAACTAGGCCACAATGCAATTTTGGCATGGCGGAATTATTCTCCTTGAGGTGCATATATATCCGACAAGTCACTCAAGCATGAAAATTGGGTACCAATGACCTAGATTTTGTATCAGAAACTCGGCGAGTTGCATCCATATACTGATCTTTATTAGCGTAGGTAAATAAGAGTGCATGGTTTGGGATATTTTTAATGTAGCTTTAACAATACGAGTCATATCACTATGATGTCTGCAGTGTGGCAGTTTATAGTGATGTCTAGCACTGGGACATCATGCTGCAGACATGTGGCATCATTTCCCACCAGTCACATTATCCTGACACCAGGCCAACTAGTCCTAGCACTAACCTCTTAATGCTGCGCGCCAAGTGATGCAGCTATTAGTACCATTTTTATAAGTCTGACTTAGCAGGGGTTCAAACCTATGACCTCCCCACATCTGAGGCAGATGCTCTACCAATTAGGCCACCGGAGCAGTCATAGGTGAATAAGAGTCCAAGATATTCTGGACGTAACAAATGTATATCTGAAAAAAGGTCATTCAAGCATGTAGTTTTATTATGGTTGAGTTACTCTCTTTGTGTTGCATTCACATAACCTTTTTCATTAGTGTAGGTGACTTTGGGTAGAATGGGATACTGAGGGTGTAATGAACTGATAGCTGAAGTTGCTCAAGTGTGAAAATTAGTCACAGTAATCTTCTTTTGGTATGGCAGAGTTGCTTTCCTCGAGATGCATCCATATGCCAATATTCATGAATGTAGGTAAAACAGATTTTGGTTTGGTTTGGTGGTTTATGGCATAATAAGTTGATTATTTATTGCAGAATATAGTCAATTGCCATTACAAAACGTTCTTAAGAATTATGATCATTTTCTGATACAAAGACCGCCTACCTAAAACTCTGAGATGAAATACACAAAGGAACAAGAGTTAAAAACACAGTATCAGGGCATGTGGCTGAGCGATGTAAGGCACTTGCCCTTACAGATCACTGATTTTCTCACCTCTGTCCACATGGGTTAGAGTCTCAGGCTCATGTAATGTGGGTATGTGAGAAATCTTTCCAATAGCTTCCCATGGGTTTGTGGTTCTTCCTCCACCAAATTTACTAGCTACCCATCATATGCCAAGAAATGGCAATAAATCCATAACAACAACATCCTTTTGATTTCTTATCGCTACAGACATGCCCCAATACAAAGATTGCCTACCTACAACTTTGATCTTAAAATGCACAAACGAAACAGGAGTTATAAACATGGTATCAGGACATGTGCAATCATCTTCCTTTAATCTGCTCTCAGCTGTTTCCAATAATTTTATGAAACACTTTGTCATTCTTATCAATTATGTATAACATTTTTTTGCATTTATTGATTGGTTCTAAGTCACTATGAAACTAAGGCAACCTGGACCAAGAGGTTCCAATAATGTAAACTTTACCTGCAGGGGAAGGGGATCAGCTGATCAGTGTATATGCATACCCATTTCAGTGTGTGTGTGTGTGTGTGTGTGTGTCAGCTGATCAGTGTATACCTGTAACCATTTCAGGGTATGTATGCAGGTAAGTATGTAGTGGGAGGGGAAATGATCAGTGTATACCCATACCCATTTCAGGGTGTGTATGTAGGTAAGTATGTGGTGGTGGTGGGGAGGGGATCAAGTGATCAGAGTATACCCACACCCATTTCAGGTTATGTATGTAGGTAAGTATATCTGTGTGTGTGTGTGTGTGTGTGTGTGTGTGTGTGTGTGTGTTAATTTATCAGTGTATACCTGTACCCATTTCAGGTTATGTTTGTAGGTAAGTATATGTGGGGGAGAGGGGATCAGCTGATCAGTGTATACCTGTACCCGTTTCAGAGTATGTATGTAGGTAAGTATGTGGGGGGTGGGGTGGTGGTGGATCAACTGATCAGCGCATACCCGTATCCATGTGTTTGTGTGTGTGTGTGTGTGTGTGGAGAATCAACTGATCAATGTACACCCATAAACATTTTAGGGTATATATGTAGGCAAGTATGTGGGAGGGAGGGGATCAACTGATCAGTGTACCCATTCCCATTTTAGGGTATGTATGTAATTAAGTATGGGGGGGGGAGGGATCAACTCATCAGTTCATGCCCGTATCCATGACAAAAATGTAAAATGTTTAAAGTTCTTTTACTTGAAACTTTATTTTTCATCAAAATTGAAATCACTGATGTAGACATTTACAAATTCAAAATTTTTTATTCCTCTTCAAAATTAAATGCAGGTATGCAGCCATTTTTTAACCTTCTGCTTCATCCTCTTCATTTTAGCTTTATATTCACTGGTCATCAATAATTTCTGCTTTCACTAAGGCAGTCTCACTATAAGGTGGTACACTATGGCACCCATGGACAGTATTATAATGGGGGAGTACTATGTCATGTATTTCATTACAAGGCAGTTTCACTATAATGTGGTATACTCAATAGTACTCATGGACAGCATTATAATGAGGATGTACTGTCATGTATTTCATTATAAGGCAGCCTCACTATAAGACAGTATATTGTATGGCCCCCAACGGACAGCATTATAATGAGGGTGTACTGTGTCATGTACTGTATTACAAGGCAGAATAGTACTCTATGGCTCCATGTACAGCATTGTAATGAGGGAGTACTGCTTCATGTATTATATTATAAGGCAGTCTCACTATAAGGCAGTATGAGACCATAAGACCTGTCCTAGCAGATGTTTTCAAAAAATGGGAGGTGGATTTATCAGAACAAACATTCTTTAAAAAAAAAAAATTTCAAAATTTTTAAAATTGAGGAAGAACTTATAAGTCATGGGTTTGCTAAAGGAAAATTACCAACAAGTAATTGTTAGTTTGCTGGAAAATTAAACTATCTACTTCCTCCCAAAAAATTAAATTGCAAACTGGAATTTATCATCTATTATCTGGTCATCTGGTTAGTTATGTAGAAATGAGGTCAATTAAAGAGTCAATCTGATGATCTACTGTGGCAGATAATCTGTGAACCATTTGTAGATATTGATAAAGGCATCTGCTTCAGAATCAACCTTTACAATAGGGTGTCCATTGTCTGGGTAAGCGATGTATCTGAAAAAAAACAACAACCTTTTGTAATAAATTACTGTTCCCATGACAATTATGCCGATTGATAAAAGCCAAAAATTTTCATCTGCTTCAGAATCAACCTAGAGGATAGGATGTCTAGTGTCTAGGTAAGCAATGTTTCTGGAAAAAAAACCTTTTTCAATAAATTACAGGGCTTGTTTTATTACTGTTTCCATGACAATTATGCCAACTGATAAAAGCCAATAATTTACGGCTCTCTATACATGCTAGGTATACTGGATGTTCAACCAGTTCTCACAAAAAATACACA